>CAUYON010086071.1:0-45457 GCA_963573935.1 Arctocebus calabarensis | reverse complement strand
GGGGTCTTGGGGTCTTGGTGTGTGCCACACCTTTTGGGGGCAAAACACGATTGTAAGAGGGTCTTTTCCTAACAAATGCAACCAGTGTAACATGGTTTCTTGTACCCTCAATGAATCCCCAACAATAAAAAAAAAAAAAAGTACATTTCCTTCTATTACCATTTGGTCTATTACTGAAAGATCAGTGTGTAAAACGTGTATCCTTCCATCCTTCCCCTCTGCAGGAGGCAGCAATTCACAGTAGGTTACCCCTTTAAGACCTCTTCCCTCAGGCCCTCAGGGATACATGCCCAGCCAGTTGAAAGCAATCTTGATTCCAGAAAATGCTGACCCCTGGAATTAGTTTCCTTTTTAGCTCCCCTTCTTCTGCCCCCTCATTTGCCTCTGATGTTTCCTGACTTTGATGTGTCTTCAGGATTCCAATTCTGGTGTCCACGCCACTCTGCTCCCGGTGTCTTCTGTCCTGACACCCTGTAATTGAACTTGGCTTAACCCTCCAACTTGTCTCCTGCCTCCCAGGCTTCATGTGTATCTTTCTCAGGCATTGACACTCCACCAGAGTATCTCTGGTTTATACCTCAGTGATTTCTGATATTAGTCTTCAGAAGTGAGACACGAGAAATTATCTGGAATTTCCCAAATCATAGCACTCTGTTTTTCATAACACTTTGGAGTTGAAATAAAAATGAGTAGCCACAATAATTAATGGTGAAAATTCTAATCATTTTTCCAATAACAGTTTCTATTAAATGTTCAGAGATTTTCTACTTAAAAAGTAATAATAAATGTATGACTTACTATATTATGAAGTAGTATTATATTATAAAACTAAATAACATGAAAATGATCTATTTGATATAAACATGTGATAATTTAAAACACTAAAAGGATCATTAGTATAAAAAGGCCAGTTAAAAATAATTTTAAAATTAAAAGACATAACACAAAGATTTGATATCTAAAAGTTGTTACTTTTAAAATGAAAAATTAAATACTCTTAAAATGAAATTTTAAACTGCCCTATGAAAGTATTAATTGCCCCGGCTTGTGACAAATATTCGAGATGTAGAACAGCTTCTTTCATTTTGCATTGACTTGTTAAGAGCGCACCCAAAAGCACAGTCGAGATGGGTGTTCAGGTACAGGTTACTTCACATTAACTAATTCTTTTTATAGTGATGAAAAGATTTTGCTTGTTCTGAATTTGATTTTGTTGTTGAAATTGACATCACATTTGCTAATTTATTTTTTCACATTTGCTAATTTAGATTTTAGATTGATTTTGACTTTTTGTAGAATATTGAATTCCCTTCTTTGTACATTTTTCTGTTAAAGTACTTATAAAGAACTGTAGCAAATATTGAAACATGAAAACTCCAGTGAATGTTAGAATTCAAATAAGGTAACATTCTGATCTCTGAGCAAAGTTAGCACCACTGCACAGAATCACATTTTGCAATTTACAACTTGAAGTGTGACTTTCCTTCCACAAATTGCTATCTCTGAGAACACCACAATAGGACATGTATAATATACACTATGTTTATTAACTTATCAATAATTATTTGCAAGAATGGTCCACTGGTAACAATGGACCAGGTCAAAAACACCCACCACCTTGCAATAACTCTGAGCAAGATTGACTGATTAGATGGTGACCACTTCTTTACTCTTTGCTCCTGTTCTGGTGTCCAGAAATGTTGACTTTAACCTTTGATATCCTTGTCAGTGTTTCTTGCTCCTGCTTTTGACTTAACATCAGTGGATTTCTTGAAACCAATAACATCTCGATTAAGCTTTTGTTCACACAGAAGAATTATAATAACTTTTCTCATTGTTTTGAATTCTCAATAGATTTTCCTCAGAATTGAGGGTTCAGAAAACAAATTTACTAAGAAATGTCAGGAAAGAATTCCTGCATAAAAACACTCAGGCTCATTGTGCCACAGCACGCAGTCAGTGCATGTCAAGGCGTAAGTGGTAAAATAAGCACAGAGTTTTGTTTCCCTGTAAATAGAATTTTCTAGGCAAATAGAATAATACATATATATGCACATATATACATTCATACAAATATACAGAAATACACATATGCACACAAATTATTTAAAAGTCCAAATTTGGATGTGAAATATGTGCCTCCCAAACTTTCTCAAACCATTGATTACACAGAAAACATTCACATTTGTAGTGCACAATGGGGTACACAGAGAAGGATGCCTTGGATCTTCTGCCACTTCAACCCCTAGATTAGAATCTCAGCATAGCAGTCAGCCATATCCGCCATGCCACATGGGCGTTTTTCCATGACAGACGGACATGACGAGACAGTGAAGGCCTCTAACTTCATGATTGAGCTTGACTCCTTACAAAAGGAATGAGTTTATGGGGAAGAGAAAGGGCTGTGATTTCACAGTGCGGCACTCTGACATAAGACTATCATTTGCTCACTTGTCAAAATGTATATTACTCAGCATAAAGGATTGCAGGATTATTCTTTCTTTTTTTGGTGGATTTGAGGGAGGATATATGTAGCCCATTACATTTTTTCTAATACTTTATGATATTACCTGTATGCTGAACTGGCCAGTAGATCGTGGTCAGACTTAGCTAACAAGGGGGATGTGAGAAATAAACATACGGCCTGGATTCCGAGAGTAAAGAGAGCAGTGTCTGCAGGTCTGTGAATGAAGGAAAGGAGCTGACCCATGGGTTCTTCTCTCTTGTCTCCCTATTCTGACTATAAAGCACATTGGAGCCCCACCTGATGTCACTCTTTTCCTAAAAACCCAAGGCTCAGAGAACAGTTCTGTGTTTGCCAGCTTAACAAGCTGTTCAGATCAGCTCTTGGGCAGTAAACAGAAGGGTCATCTCATAGACCAAGGTGTGCTTTGGGAAATCAGTATCCCAAGATCTCATTGTAATTTCTTGTGAGATGCCAGTTGGCACCAGTTTACACTCATTTGGCACCAGTTTACACTCATAAAATCATTAGAAATATGTTTATATTCACAAAGAAGTATTTCTCAGCTCTGGGAGTACCTGAGAATTTCTGGAAGTTTTAGTATAATAACTGGGACCCACATTCTATCCTCACTCTCCAGAGATTCTGATTAAATTAGTGTGACATGGAGCCAGAAAACCACTATTCTTTCAAAGAACTCCAAGTGATTGTATTATAAGCCAGGATTATGAACCATCATGCTATGTTAACAAATGGAAGAACATACCATGCTCAAGGCTGGGAAGAATCAACATTGTTAAAATGTCCACACTACCCAAAATGGTCTACAGGTTTAATGCAATCCCCATCAAAGCACCAACATCATACTTTGAAGAACTTGAAAAATATTACCTTGCTTCATGCGGAACCAGAAAAAAAACAATACAATTTTATGAAATAAAAAGAAATCTGAAAAAAAAATCTGGAGGCATCATGTTACCAGACTTTGGGTTATACTTAAAGTCTACAGTGATCAAAACAGCCTTGTACAAGCACAAAAATAGAGACATACATGTATGGACTAGAATAGAGAATCTAGAGATGAACCCGGCTACATATTGCCATCAGACAAACAAAGAAGAACTGGTATGAAACCGATGAAAACTGTTCAAAAGATTGAGAAGGTGGAAGTCCTCTTTAATTAATTCTATTAAACCAGTCTCAGGCTGATATCAAAGCCAAGAAAGAGGAGAGAAGAAGGGAGAAGGAGAGGAAAGGAGAAGAAGAGAGGAAGGAAGAAAGAAACGAAAGGGGGGGGGAGGAAGGAAGAGAGAGTGGAAAGAAGGTAACTATAGAATAATATCCCCAATGAACATACATGCAAAAATCTTCAAGAAAATACTAGCAAACTAAATCTAACAGCAAATCAAAAAGATAATACACCACAAGCAAGTGGACTTTGTTCCAAGGATGCAAGAATGGTTAGACATACATAAGTCAAAAAATTTGATTCACCACACAAAAGAATTTAAAATCAAAAATCATATCATCTCAATAGATGCAAGAAAACTATTTGATAAAATCCATCATTACTTCTCAAAAAAGTGAAGGCATAGAAAGAACTTACCTCAAAATAATAAAAGCTGTATGTGCAAACCCACAGCCACCTTCACAAATAACTAGCAAAAGCTGAAAGCATTTCCTCATAAAAACCAGAGCAAGACAAAGATACCCACTTTCACCACTTCTTTTTTTTTATTATTAAATCATAGCTGTATACATTAGTGCAATCATGGGGTACAATGTGCTGGCTTCATATACAATCTTAAATATTTTCATCCAACTGTTCAACATAACCTTCATGTGATTTTCTTGGTTATTGTATGAAAACATTTGTATTCTGCATTTAGAAAGTTTCATCTGTACCCTTCTAAGATACACCATAAGTGTGATCCCACCATTTACCCTCTCTCCACCCATTCTCCCTCTCCCCTCATCTCCCTTGTGCCTTTCCCTTTCAAGAATAGCATTATTCTTGTGCTATAATTGGGTTATAACCTTCATATGAAAGCTACAAATCAGCTTCATAGTAGGGCTAAATGTATTGAATACTATTTTTTCCATTCTTGTGATACTTTGCTAAGAAGAATATGTTCCAGCTCCATCCATGTAAGCATGAAAGAGGTAAAGTCTCCATCTTTCTTAAGGCTGCGTAATATTCCATGGTGTACATGTACCACAATTTATTAATCCATTCGTGGATCAATGGGCACTTGGGCTTCTTCCATGACTTAGCAATTATGAATTGGGCTGCAATGAACATTTTGGTACAGATGTCTTTGTTATAATGTGATTTTTGGTCTTCTGGGTATATACCAAGTAAAAGAATTATAGGATCAAATGACAAGTCTATTTTTAGATCTCTGAGTATTCTCCAAACATCTTTCCAAAAGGAACATATTAGTTTACATTCCCACCAGCAATGTAGGAGTGTTCCCTTTTCTCCACATCCACGCCAATATCTCTGGTTTTGTGATTTTGTTATGTGGGCTAATCTTACCGCAGTTAGATGATATCTCAAGATATTTTTGATTTGCATTTCTCTGAGGATTAAGGATAGTTAGCATTTTTTTCATGTGTCTGTAGGCCGTGCACCTGTCTTCTTTAGAGAAGTTTCTCTTCAAATCCTTTGCCCATCCTGAGATGGGATCACTTGCTCTTTTCTTGCTAATACATTTGAGTTCTCTGTGGATTCTGGTTATTAAACCTTTGTTGGAGGCATGACCTGCAAATATCTTCTCCCATTCTGAGGGCTGTCTGCTTGCTATACTTACTGTGTTCTTGGCCGTGCAGAAGCTCTTTAGTTTCATCAGGTCCCAGTAGGGTATTTTTGATACTGCTTCAATTGCATAGGGGGGTCCTCCTCATAAAGTATTCACCCAAGCCAATTCTTTCAAGAGTTTTCCCTACACTTTCTTCTAGTATTTTTATAGTTTCATGTCTTAAGTTTAAATCTTTAATCCAGTGTGAGTCTATCTTCGTTAGTGGCAAAAGATGTGGGTTCAATTTCAATCTTCTACAGGTCACCAGCCAGTTCTCCCAGCACCATTTGTTAAATAGGGAGTCTTTTCCCCCACTGAATGTTTTTAATTGGTTTGTTGAAGATCAAATAACGGTAAGTAGCTGGGTTCATCTCTTGGTTCTCTATTCTGTTCCAGACATCTACCTCTCTGTTTTTGTGCCAGTACCATGCTGTTTTGATCACTATTGATTTATAGTGTATTCTTAGGTCTGGTAGCATGATTCCTCTTGCTTTGTTTTTATTTCTGAGTAATGTCTTGGCTATTTGAGGTTTTTTTCTGATTCCATATAAAACTATGTATTATTTTTTCAAGATCTTTAAAATATGACAATGGAGCTTTAATAGGAATTACATTAAAATTGTATATTGCTTTGGGTAGTATGGACATTTTAACAATGTTGATTCTTCCCAACCATGAGCATGACATGTTCAGTGATTTCTTTTCTTAGAGTTGCATAGTTCTCTTTATAGAGATCTTTCACATCCTTTTTTAGGTAGACTCCCAAATATTTCATCTATTTTGGCACTACTGTGAAAGGAATAGAGTCTTTGACTGTTTTTTGGGCTTGGTTATTGTTGATGTATATAAAGGTTACAGATTTATGAGTGTTGATTTTGTAGCCTGAGACACTGCTGTATTCCTTGATCACTTCTAAAAGTTTTGTAGTAGAATCCCTGGTGTTTTCCAGATATACAATCATATTGTCTGCAAAGAGTGAAAGTTTGATCTCTTCTGACCCTATGAGGATATCCTTGATAGCCTTTTCTTCCCTAATTGCAATGGCTAAAACTTCCATTACAATGTTAAAGAGCAAAAGAGACAATGGGCAACCTTACCTTGTTCCTGATCTAAGTGGGAATGGTTTCAATTCAACTCTATTCAATACGATATTAGCTGTGGGTTTGCTATAGATGGCCTCTATCAGTTTAAGAAATGTCCCTTCAGTACCAATTTTCTTAAGTGTTCTGATCATGTACGGATGCTGGATATTATCAAAAGATTTTTCTGTGTCAATTGAGAGCATCATATGGTCTTTATTTTTTAATTTGTTTATATGCTGGATTACAATTATAGATTTATGTATATTGAACCAGCCTTGAGATCCTGGGATAAAGCCCACTTGGTCGTGGTGTATAATTTGTTTGATGTGTTGCTGGATTCTGTGTGCTAGGATCTTATGGAATATTTTTGCTTCAATATTCTTTAGTGATATTGGTGTATAATTTTCTTTTCTTGTTGGGTCTTTTCCTGCTTTAGGGATCAAGGCACTTTCACCACTTTTTTTCAAAATACTACTAAAAGTCCTAGCAAGAGAACAAGACAAGAGAAAGACATAGAGGGCATGCAGATTGAAAAGAGGAAGTCAATCTATCTCTGCTGATGACGTGGTTTTACACCTAAAAACCACTAAAGACTCCTCCAAGTCTCCTAGGTTTGATAAATGAATTCAGTGAGGTGTGAATCAATATATACAAATCAGTAGTGTTCACACACCAATAATGACCAAGCTGAGAACCAAATCAGGAACACAATCTCATTTATAATAGCTACAACAATAAAAACCTAGAAATGTATTTAACCAAGAGAGAGAAGGATTTCTATGAAGAAAACAAGCACTGATAGAAAAAAAATCATAGATAACAAAAACAAATGAAGAAACATCCCATGCTCGTGGACTAGAAGAATCAATACTCTGAAAATGACCATGCTGCCCAAGGCAATCTACAGACACAATGCAATTCCTCTCAAAATGCTGACATCATTTTTCACAGAATTTGAAAAAACAATCCCAAAATCCATATGAAACCAAAAAGGAGTCCAAATAGCCAAAGCAATCTTAAGCAAAAAGGACAAAACTAGTAGACATCACATTACTTGATTTCAAATTATAGTATAAGGCTATAGTAACCAAAATAGTACCATACTGGTACAAAAATAGACATACGGATGAATGGCCCAGAATAGAGGACCCAGAAATAAAGCCGTACACCTATAATCAGGTCCAGTGGTGACAACACTGCCCAGATGGCAGCAGTGAGCACCAGAGGCCATGGGCACATGTTCTGCCCAAGTCCCACAACACAATGGCTAGAAGCACTAGATCTATGGGCCCTTGATTTGCCTGGGGCCCCTGGGGGCTGCGGGGGCACGTGACATCAGTTCAAGAGCACCCAGCCTCCAGGCTCCCTCCTTCACCTGGCAGGGACAATGGGAAAGTGGCAGCAATGGAGATACAGCTCTCTAAGGCTGGAACCTCAGAATGGTGACAGCGTTAGTTCCCAGGGTTCAGAATGCAGTAGCACCCTGTGTACCTTCTCTCCTGAGCAATACCTTTGCACAGTCTATTAGCTCTCTGTGTCAGTCCAGGGGCCCAGAGCAGTGGGGGGACTCCCTGCAGCTCAGATCGAAGTGTCCATGGAAGTGTGGAGCCTTGAGGTTCTCTTCTCTGGCCCTTCCCCATGTCAGTGCCTTCCCCAGAGACCTCCCCAAGTGGGTCACTCCACTTCCCTCTCCTTCACTTTGGGTGCCATCCTTTACCTCTCTGTTGATTCCCAATGTGCTCTCTCAGATGATCAATCCGAAGGTGAACACCTCTTGCTCACTATTGATCCTCTCTGTGAGGGAGCATGTGCAGGCTGCAGGTTACGTCCAGTCCAACTTCTTGGGCTTTCCCTAAAATACCATCCTATTCCAGTCAGAAAGGTCATTAGTAAAAAGTCAGAAACCAGTAAACATTGGTGAGGAGGCAATGAAAACAGAATGTTTATACACTGTTGGGATGACTGCAAATTAGTACAACATTTATGGAAAACAGTATGGAGATTTCAAAAAAAATTAGAAGTCCATCTGTATTTGATCTAGCAATGCCCAAGCAATTATCTACCTCCCCCCTGGAAAAGTCCTTATATTAAAAGTATTCATATGATTATTATAAGACAACTCACAATCAAAGATATGAAACCAACTAAAGTGTACATCAATTGATGAATGAATAAAGAAAATGTGGTGTATATACACCAGGGAAGACTACTTAGCCATAATGAGTGCAATAATGTTATTTGTAGCAACTTTGATGGAGCTAAAGGCGATTATCTTAAATAAAGCCACTCAGGAATGAAAAATCAAATGCTGCATGCTCTCACTTATTAATGGAAGTTTAATTATGGGTATACAAGGTCATAGAGAGGGAAATAATAGACATTGAAGGTTCAAAGGGTTTAGTTATGAGAGGGGGTGAAGGATAAAGCATTACCTATTGGTGTACATTACCAGGTGATAGGTACACTCAAAGTCCAGACTTCACCACTACATGGTATGCCCATGTCATTGTATCCTACAAGTCTATTGAAATTAGAGAAAATATTTGAGTAACTTCACATTTACATAATTTTTTAACCATGAAAAAAAAAAGAAAATGAATCCTTACATCAGCCCTTGATAGCTGCACATGTAAACCAATGTGATATCATTACAAACCAATGGAGAAAGAAACGTATTCTAAAAACATATTTTCAAAAAAAAGAGCCCATGGAAACTCTCTTTCCAAAATCATATAAAATCTATGAACAACATTTCTGATCACCCTTTGAGGTCAGGCCCACCTAAAGAATAAAAGCATGAAAAGTTCAAATATATAGCATTACCCAAAATGGTCACAGAAGCTTTTTTCCCTGAGAATATCCCAAAAGCTGATCTGTGAGTGCCCAGAAAAAGGTGTTAATGTCTGTGTCAGCAAATAGCCAGACATTTTTATTCTTCTATTAAGATATCCTCACCTCTCAGGTAGTAGAGCCTCTAAAATTGTGATTCTCTGTTGAACCCCAGGAACTACCTAAGAACTTGAAATGACTAGTACAATTTTGTGCTGAAACAGACCTCATCTCACACAAATTCAAGCAAAAGCAGCTCATACAAGTATGAGGCATATTTATGAAAGAAAGGCTACCCAGAGGCTCCTTGATTTATGATGAGGTTATATCCTGATAAAACCATTGTAAGTTGAAAATGCATTTAACCCACCTAACCTACCAAACATCAACATCGTAACTGAGCCTAAATTACCTTAAATGTTCTCAGAACACTTACATTAGCCTACAGTTATGACAAATCATCAAACTCAAAACCTATTTTATAATAAAATATTGACTATCTCGTAACTATACTGTAATCAAAGTGAGACACTGAACAGTTACACATGTACCTGAAATACGGTTTATATTGAAAGTGTGCTGCTTTTGCAACATTGGAAAATCAAAAGATTGTAAGTTGAGGGCGGCGCCTATGGCTCAAAGGAGTAGAGCACTAGCCCCATATACTGGAGGTGGCAGGTTCAAACCCAGCCCCGGCCAAAAAAAAAAAGAAAGAAAAAGAAAAAAGAAATTGTAAGTTGAACCATCTTAAGTTACAGACCTTCTGTACTTAACACTTGTCTGCCTGCCTATTGATGTTAGAAAAGTTTGGGATTCATCTGGTATAAAAGCAGAGGAACATTACATACGTTAAGAGCTTTAGGAAAAGAATATACAAAAGTTCAAGTATCACACAACAGACTTAAGGTATAAGGGACATAATTTTATACCAAAATTAGGCTGGTAACACTTCTGATATGTTTCTGGTTTTATACACTCATTGGAGACAAAACTTTATTGACACATTTAAGAAAGATTCATATTTACACAAATGATTTTTTTGAAAGGTGAGTTCCCCAGGACCTAAATATCAATTCTATAGGGCTAGGGTCAACCCACAGATATTTATATAACAGCATAGCCTACATCAGTAGTTACAAAATTTTCATATTTAGTGATATGTGAATGTGACCTTGATCCTGTGAAAGAGCCCAAGCAGATTCTGAAAAGATGTTGAGGACAAATAGAGGCAAATAGGGCGTGTACCTACCAGTGTTGATAGAGTCTGGTTGGGAGTACCGGGAGGGCAGTTCTGATCACACATTGAGTTCAGGCCCACCTAAAGAACAAAAGCATGAAATGTTCTCACCCAATAGTTCAGTGATTCTCAACCTTCCTAAAGAACAAAAGAACACCTAAAGAACAAAGCTTGAAAGGTCCACACCCAATAGTTCAGTGGTTCTCAACTTTCCTAATGCCATAGTCCTTTAATACTGTTCATGTGGGTCATGACGCACAGGTTAAGAACTGCTGCTTAGGACTCTCAGCAGAACTAAAGCATCATGAACAAACTCAGGTGTATGCAAAATACTGGAGTTGCCAGAAAAAACAAATTCTCAAACCTGAATTTAGTGAACAATTTATTTCTCAGCTTTGTTGCTAAAAAAATGAAGAAGAATTATTGCTCTGATTGAATTAACACAACTATTTTAGAGTACAGATGAAAAGTCTCATTCACCCACCCCTTTGGTTTGTGTATTAAACAGTCAAGCTATTAAAGTCCCTTTCTGGTATCCAGCAGAATTGTGATAAAAGGCAAAACCCAAAATATTTGGACTCATTGGTGCAATTTTCCTCAATTACAGAAATATCTGTAGAGTCAAATGGACATTGGAAATCAGTATAAGTCAGATCTATTCCTAGGGCTGAAAAAGTCACTTGAATTTGAGTTTCATAAGATCCTAAACTATAAAATTTTGCTAAAAACAAATGCCTTCCTCTTACTTTACTATCAGAGAGTCAAACTATTCAGTCATGTCAAAGGCACTGTATAAAGTGTTTGGAAAAACATAATTATTAAAAGTAAAATATACTTGATATCTAAGAACAGTATTCAATGATTCTTTTCTAAGAAACTAAAATTAGGATTCTCCCCCAATTTCCAGTACAGACATATACACTCATACTCATATATTTACATGTCTTTACTTGTTGAAGGGAAGTCAGAAGAGGAAAAGGGAAGATAATTTCCTTTCAGAAATTACACCCCAAAGTTTAGCAGGTGGATGAACACTTCAGTTATGGAAACATTAATAAAATCAAGTGTCTCAATATTCGAAGCAGCACCCTATCAATCTATCTGGAAGGTCATGGAATTAATAGACTCAGAAGTTGACGACACTGGACTTTTTTGCTCATCTTATTCAAATTTACCTTGAAAATAAGAACAAGATTTCTACAGAGGTCCAGCGTCACAATAAATGAGAGAAGTCTATTAATCAAAGCCTCTTTCTCTTTCCACTACCAACCTGCTCTTAGTTCTGATAGAACTAAATTACAAAAATATATAGCATATTTTAGAGTAAATTAAGCCTGCATTACAAATCCCTCCTTTTATATTTCCTTCCCAAACATTTGCCTGAGGAATTATCCCAGAGCAAAGTTACAGTAGAGACTAGAGATGCACTAGTATTACATTTCTAAATGACATTGCTTTAAAAGGTGCCCTTTAATTTTATTTTGTCCATCATTAATTTTTATGGCATCTTTCTTCCAAGGGGTAAAAGTTTTCAATATTATATCTTTTACCCTTGTGACACCACTCATCAGTAGGATGCCCTCACTTCTTTGGAATAATGAAATATGTTTAGTCAGCTTTGCATCATGCACTGAGCCCAAAGAGGTGCTTTGCACCTAATCAGAATAAACATGCCCTTTAAAACCACTCTCATTGAAGAGCTTCTGTGTTAGTGGGGGTTCTCCAAGAAGCAGACACCAGGATGCAAGGATTTCCTTAGGAGAATTACCTGCGACAGAACCTGAGGCGGGAGCTTTCAGACCACAGTGTGAATCTGGGGTCTCTAAATGAAAGAGGAGGAAGGTTGGTTGAAAGTGTCCTGGACTACAAGATGCAAGACAAGAAAGGTCTTATAAGGCTGCCAAAGTGTCCTTGAGCCAAAGTGACCATACTGAGCAGACTGCTGTCCTTCAAGGATGAACCTGCCCCAGTCCCTTGCTGCACCTAGACATTGTCTGGAAGTAGCCTGCACATAGCTGCATTGCCAACCCGTTGGTGGGTTTCAGATCTCAGAAGTTGATGGTCATGGCCAGTTGAGCTCCCTCTAATAGGAAGTCTTCAGGTCAAATTCTTATGACCATTACTATGGTCTGAATATCTGTGTCCCCAGAACCTATGTGTTGAAATCCTAACTTGTAACCTAAGGTGATGGTAATGAGAGGTGGGAATTTTTTTGGAGATAATTAGCTCATACGGGCAGAGACTTTCTGAAGAGGATTGATGCCCTTATAAAGACATCCCTGAGAGCCCTCTTCTCCATTTTATAGTGAAAAGGTAGCGATGTTAGACTCAGAAAACAGACCATTACGAGATACAGAATCTGCCTGGTTCCCTGATCTTTTATTTCCCAGCCTCCAAACGATGATAAATTTCTATTGTTCATAAGCCATCCCATTTATGGTATTTTGTTATTGCAGCCCAAATAGTTTAAGACAGCCACTGTAACACTATCATGTAACAGACCCTGAATCTGAAGTTCAAACATGTGTCCTTCTCCCTTACAAAAACCTTGTAAGGTAATATAATCATCCCATTTCATCCATGAAGAAATTTAGTGAGCTTCACTAACTTTCCAAACAAAAGCCATTGGAACCAGGATTCAATTCCAGATCTTGATGAATCAAAAGTTATTTTTTTGAATGAATTAATTCATGCATAAATAAAGAAGGACTCTTAGATGTACAGGCAATTTTAAAAAGCCAGTGCATTTAGAGATAGATTTCAAACTGACATGCAAAGAGGCAAACTACTCAGCTAGTAGGCAATAAAAACATATTTTTAAAAGGCAGATTTCCCATGTGTTTTTTTCTCTCTATTAAAAGCCAATGTTTTGTGTAGTTTGAGTTTTTATTGTATCAGTACAGAAAACGTTCTTGAGGGAATGTAAGAGTCTACCTCACAAGAAGCTCAACTTTGTTCCCCGTGTCAGTCCTACTTATAAAAATGAATAATTAAAATTATATGCAAATTCACTTGTGTACTTCAAGGAAGGAAGAGTTCCTTACAATATGACCTATATTTGTTCAGCTCCATGGAAACCATTTTATTCCATTATCAACAACAATTTACATAAAACTAAGGAGAAGAAAGGTAAAAGAAGCGAAATGGCCTAATCTGAAAGGACACGGTAGGGCAGCATTCATTACTGAGACGGGGAAGGGAACCCAGAGGTATCTACTGAGCCCGTGCAGGCTTAAAACATCTGTCTGTACTTGTGCCTCTCCCCCTAACAGTGACGATACTATGAAAAGGCAATTCCACACTTCTCTATTCCACAACAGGCATCTGAACAATTCAGGTCTTCTTTATCAAATTGCCAGACCTTATTTACTTAAGAATAAGCTGTGTCAAACTGCAAAATGATAATAATACAATAACAATAATGCACATGCTCACAAACACAAGCACACCATTTCAGTTCTACTTATTGCACTAAAAGAACATTGAATAAGAAGAAATCCCCCAAATAACTCAGGCCCCAACCCTGCTGCTGCTTGAAATATTGTGAGTAATTGCAGAAAAGTCAGGCAATACAGCTTGAATTATATAGTTACTAGCTTCAATTGTCCACTGCCTTCTGCCTTAGAAATCTTGCCCTCTCACAAGTAGATTGCCAACCAGGGACTCCTGAAGGTAAACTTAAGAGTTGCAGCCTTCCCTTCCCCCATATTTGATTATCCCATATGTATTCATTGCATAATATCTTCTCTTTTAGTTAAAACAAGCAATTCTTCGAATATATTGTTTTCATAGAGGATATTGTTCCAAAGCATGAAAGAGTTTCATGCCAATTTCTGAACAAGGAAAATCGTTCTTGCAGTGAAATAGAAAGAACCGGTATGTCTGACCTTGAGAATGTTTGCTCTGCGTGTGTATTCCACTTGAAGTAAAATGGTCTTGGATTTGGGTATCACTGAGTTGAGAAACACAGGCACACCGTGCCCTTAGAGTAAAGCTGATTTAGCTCTGACACTTCCCTATTTGCCAAGCCAAAGCAGTTGCACAAATCACACAGTCTGTAAAGAGGAAGGGGAAAAAAACTGCTTCATCCAGTTTTTCTGCCTCAGGGCTGAATCAGATACACCTCGGCTTCAGTTGTAAACCTCTCCCAGGATGTGAACTCCTAACTGCGACATCAGCAACCTTGTCTAGGACAAGCACATTTTTAAGGAGTGACAGGTTGAAGCTTTCATGTAATTTGATTTAAAAGGGGGATTCCTCTCCAGGTTGTACATCTAGTTGTGTCTGCTTAAGAAATTGGGTGGGTGAGAGGATGAAAAAGTTATTGAAGTAATAATGATTGTTGTCTTTCTAGTTGGCCTCCATACGCATTGACCTCCATTGCTTTTTAAATAAACAGTGCAATAAAGGTTGTGTCTATACACATTTTCTAGTTTTTGGATTAGTGGATTTCTAAATGCTAAAACGGCAGTTACCAAAACCATAATTCATTTTAACTAGTGGGAAAGTAACCTGATTATAATCAGTGTCTTTTATTACTTCTATCATGTGAATTCTCCTAGACAATGATCATATCAGATTCAGTTTTCATTTCAAATGAAGACAAGCATCCTATCTAGAGCCAAGAGTGTTGTGTTTGTATATACAAAAAGGAATTTAGTGTAGCACTAAAATAAGGTAGTTGAGGACAAATTGTAAGAAGTTTAAGCTGATAAGTACTGAAGATCTATATTGCATTGGCAAATTCCAAATGAAATTCTATAATCAATGGTTTTATAAAGCATTTATTTCAATGCAAAATTACAACAACTACCCCACATGAGAGAGAACAGATAGTCCTAGTCAATTTAAATTCTGTTTCTCTGATTTCACAGTGAGTTAGTTAATCTCCTGAGGATGCTAAGGAAGTATTATTTCCTCCTACTGTATTAAGAAAGGAGGATTTCAATGCCAAGTTAAAGGGTTTTCAATTACACCCAGTGTATAGGGTGTAAGCTTTTGTGTAAAACAATGAATTCGAAATCTAAAATGGCAATAGTATGAAAAATAAATTGGAAGGAAAAGAATGTAGAAAGCAGATAGATCATTTGGCAAACTAGTAAATAGTACCAATTTTAATTACAAATACGCAAGAGAGGTGAAAAGGGTAATGAGAAAGAGCCCCCAGAAGTAAGCTTTTGAGAACCTAGAAAGTGACCAGATACAGGAACTGAGGAAGTCAGGTACTTGAAAAAGTTGAAAACACAGAGAAAAAGTTGCATTTGTGTTTGGAACATGCTGCATTTAGAAATTTTCAGTAGAAAGTTACCAGGTTAGAAGAAAATCTCCAGCGAGATACAAACTGTGGAAATAATCATCAATAATCATCCATTAGAAGTAAGAGTTAAGTGTGCTGCTTGACATTGCCAGTATGGAGAAGAAAGAAAACTGATGATAATCAAGGACTGAACTCTAGGAAACAACTAAGTTTAAAAAGTTAAAAGAGGAGAGAAAACTAAATAATGAAACCGAATGGTTAGACACGTGCACAAGAAGCCTAAGCTGACAGCATCTAAAACATTTTCACAAAAGACTCAGGGATTATTGAAAGACAAGACACTAGAGGTCACAAACTTCAACAAGAGAATGAGAACGGAAGTTATGTAGCCTGGAAAAGATTACTTACAAGATGTGGGGTAATCTTCCACATCTTACCAGGCAGGCTAAGCAAAAAACATTGAAAACAGAAGTTCTAAATGCCAGGATCCTGGCAGAAGCACTAAATATGACATTGAAAACATGAAGAAGGATGGAAGAGAAACTCTTCAGAACTAAGAAAGGCGGCCGAATGAGAGAGATTGGAGGACAGTAACATTGAGGGTGCTTAAGATAGAATGTCTAAAGTAATCTGCAAAGAAACCCGGCAAGGGAAATCACAGAGCAGAAGCTTGGTTCTTGGAATAAGTGAGAAACTTTGGAACATGCACTGTGGAAAATAGAGACACTATAAACAAGTCACTTCAACTGGGTCCTTTCATATCACCATGTATTCCCACCATTAGCATGCTGTTTTTCTCCATGAGCTTTCTTCCTCCACTTAAGATCTCAGAGTGTGAGATCAAAATCACCACATAATTAATATTCTGGATAATAAGCTAACTCACGGAAACTTATACTCTGCAACTGTGGTCTAACTTCTGCCCATTCTTCTTCTACAAATTAAGAAGGTGAAGCCTGACCAGTTACTACTAGTTACTCTATTTTCAAGTAAAGAAGAAACCTAAAGTCTTCATTTCTGGCTTTGATCAGTATATCAGGAAAATCAGTGCTGACTCCTTAGAGAACAAGTTCCTTGGCAAATTGCATTTGGCCCCTTCAGATTGCTTCTATCATGTCAAACTCTATTGTAGTACAATATATGCCATTGTTTTCTTGTCCCAAATTGTCACATCCGGTTGCTCCGTGTTAGTCTAAGTGCCAAGTTACGCCCCAAAGAGGGATGTTTTCCAATGGTGGGTCTGTGGCACAGTTTCTTAATAAGAATCTTAGTTCCAGATGAAAGGACAGGTCTGGGAAACAGTAATCCAGAGTAAGCATTGCCAAAGAGAACACAACTACATCAGAAGTGGAATAGAAGTGGACGTCCAAGTCCTAGCACATGATTATATAAGCATATGAAATATGAAATCTTTCATAGGAAATAGATGAACCATCTACTTTAGACAGAATTTAAGATTTTACTTTTATTAAAAATACACCAAATATTTATTTAGTTTTGGAGTGTGTCCTATACCCTATCTGACAAAAATCCCAGAACAACAAGTTCTGTTGACAGCCTAAAAAAAAAAAAAATTGTATATCTGGACAGGAATATCTTGAAGGAAAGTCTGGCCATAAATAAATCTAATTGAAAACACAAGAATTTCACCAAATACTTCTGGATGGTCAAGGCTATCTAATAGACTCTTTACTTAAAGAAGTGGATTTCTGGAATGATGGAGGGATTAGTTCAACTCAGTTTTGTCTCAGCTTACGTGTGCCATACTCGGATCACACGAGGAAGATAGTGTGAATACAGCACACTCTCTCCCAGCCGCCAGCTCCCTCATTCTCTTCTTCTCTCCCTCCCCCCGCATTGTCCGAGATTTCACAGGACAAGTATAACAAAGTTCTTAGAGATGATGTACTCCAGTGTTTTATTGTCACGATGTTTAAATTCTTTATTCAAACCGAATTTAAAAAGTACCCATTTTAATAGCGTCTAAGTATTATACTTTAGCTTTCATGGGAAATAAACTTATAGTTTCATGTTTTAAAAAGGTAAAATTCCTTTATATGACAAGGGATGCTTACTAGTTAAATATGCGAAGATCTTTTAACCTCCTCTGGTGAACTTATTTCCTCCCTGTGATGATTTTTTATTTCCTCTAGGCTTGTTGGTGTCTCCACATCCCTTTAAAAATGCAGCAGTTAAAACCAGACATATTCAAAGAAAGTTGTAATTGATGGGAGAGAGTCATATCTCACGCTTTTGAGATCTTTCTAAGAATGGTGCTGACCTTAACCAAACCCGTAGCCCAGGAGACTCCATCCACCAAGACTCGGAAGAAAACAGGAGCAGGGAAGGACCGAGAGATGATGCTTCTCCACCAAGTGTAACACTAATGTACAAACACTTACAGCATGGGTCAGATTGTAGCTTTAGTTCCTTCAAATGTGTGTCAGAGGCCGCTAATCATGAATCAAAATCTGGTTTTCTCCTTCCATAGTAACAAAATTGTAGTAGATGACATTTCCTAGCCTCTAGGAAGTGAGATGCGGCTACACGACTTAATTCTCTCCAAGGGAATATGAGTGGAAGCAGTATCTATCATTTCTGTACCTGAGCTTGAAAGAGAATGAGTCTGCATCTTCTGTGCTGTCTTTTAACTTCTCCACTGAATTAAATGGCCATGAGGTCCAGGCAACAGGCACACTGCTTCTCTGGGGACATCCAGCAGATATATTTGGTTCCATAACTGAGGGAGACGCTACTGACATCTGGGGAGCAGAAGCTAAAGATGCTGCTAAACATCTGCCATGCACAAGATAGTCCCCCAAAACAGCTGGATTTAGAAACCCTGCTGTGGGGGTGAATATGCCCAAGGCTTACTGCAAAAAGCAGAGTTTTCCTTCCTGCCTGAACACTTCCCAAGACGATTACCAGAGCTGGATAGAAATTCCTACTGCGTTACTCCTAAAAATTCTGAGCCTATATATTGCTACAAACCAGTGTACCATTATAGGGAGCCCAAATAACATAGTTTTTAACATACAAATTACCTTAAGCACTTACACACATAGATCCCTACCAATCTTTTCCTTGTCCATTTCTTTTCAGCATTAGATATTTTAATTATTTTTTATGTCTTCATGTGTTTACTTTTAGAGTAATCTTGTGTATTTTCAGGCTCAGTGTGTTGCTTATAGTGGCCCTTAAGCTCCATAGGGGTAGGGGCGTGTCCTTCCTGTTCACCACAATATATGCTGATTTTAGTGTGTGGGACTTAAAGATACTTACTAGGTGAATAAATGCAAAAAATAAGGTTCAGAAAAAGGAAAACAGGCTACAAAATCAGTCAGGGCTAAGCTGATTTCAGTACATTAGGTAAAAATGATTCAGGGTTCATCTTCCAAACACAAAAATACAGTTGAATTAGTCATCATAGAATTTTTACTAACAAATAACGTTCATTCTCACCAAATTATAATCTGTAGGACCTAACATTTTGTTTTTGAAAACTCAGAAATTAAGTAATACAACCATCTGGTCCCTATCATTATGAAAACACTGAGGTAGAATTGTGAGGTAGAGTTTTATTTCTGAACAGCATTTTCAAATCAGGAGGCAACTCTTAAAAGAATGCAATAATTCATAGTTAGAAATCTTTTCTGACTCTAAACAAGTTCTTTCACCTGTGGAGTAAAAGGAGAGAAATAATATATATGTCACATTCAGAAGACCTTTAAAGAGCAATTAGGAGACACACCTATGACGGGTGATTGATGGCAGGTGCAACGTGCGGTTAAGTGTGGGATAAAACAAACACCTCGGCCAGCACTATGCATACAAGAGACAGCGGTGAATGGAGTGGTGTGTTTAGACAATGATTGCTAGAGAACAGTATACCCACAGTTAGCTCAATCCTGGGAAGGATATGTTATCAATCTGTTTTAGATTAGGAAAAAGTAATTTCTTTGTGATTCCTTACAGACATGGAGTCCTAACTGCATTTAACTTAGTGCTTTTTTACATATTCGCTGGGCCTACATTCCAATACCGAAAGAAGACAGTGAAATACCCAAGATTGCCTAAAGAACTCAAAGAAGCATAGGAAATCTAAATATTCTTCAGTGGCTCCAAGGGTAACAGAATCTAAACTACAAACCCTTGGTTTGTCATTCAAGGTCTTCCCAAGGCAGAATCCAGCTTATGTTGGCTGACTTGACTTCACAAACTTTTCCCTAAGAATAAACACCCATTTTTACTGTCTTTAAACCACATGGCTCAACATAGTTTGCTCAAACTGCTCTAAAACTAGAAAGGCCCCTCGTCTCTATTTAACTTATGGAGAATTCACACATCCCTCACAAATGAACTCAAATCTTACCTTCTCACACCAATAAAATCTTCTCTGCCATAGCCTGAAATTTTTCTCTCCTTCTCTAAAATTCTATAGCGATTAAGCACATCTTCCTTGGTCACATTTCCTGCATTGTTATCTTAAAGACAGTCATCTTAACTAGCACACTAAAATTCTTTTTTATCCTTCCCTAGAGTATATTTTCTCTCCCCATTTGTGTTGTACGTGAGAGAGCATGCCCTCACAAGGTATTGGAATGTAGGGTTCAATGGAGCATAGAGAGTCCATAAACATTTTTTTCCCAATTGTTGAAATTAAAACACTGCAAATGAGACCATTTCTAAAAAGACTTTTCTTAGACTAGTATTTTTTAAGACTAATACCAACTTGAAAGAATGAGTTCTTAAATCAATTTGAACCCCAACTAGGGGCTGACTACTATTACTCTTGCTACTGCTTGATTATGTTCATGTCATTGGTATACTACTTCCATTGAGGCAAATTATACGTCAAAAGGGTGTGTTATGACCTTACGTAGATAATTTGGTGTGACTCCCATTGTATTTGTTTAACCAAGTTGGCATGATGCCCAGAACAACCAGAGTGGTATGGAGCCTGACTTCTTAGTAGATACCAATACAGTCATGACCTGAGTTAACCTTTGCTACCAAGTGCTTCCTCACCTGCGAAAGTTGAATTAAGTTCTTTCCTGAGTTCTAATATTATCTGCATTAAAGTCACTTCTAAATATGAAAGTCTTCTTCTACTTAACATAAGTCATAAATTTTTCTGAACCATGGCCCTCATGAGCAAAAATATTTTTGATAGGTATTAAAGAGAAAGATTGTATCCAAGTCTCATGCTCGTGCCCTACACTTAACTCTGTTTTGTGTTAGAGCATTGTATGATAGGGTAGTTGATTTTTCAATATCCTCAGAAGAAATCTGAGGTATTGAGGAAAGTATAGTAGCAAGAAATCTGAGGTATTGAGGAAAGTATAGTAGCACACCACCACCACTGTTTAACATCTGTATTTTTCCATTTCTGTACAGATCAAACATTATAAATCCTTGATTTATAATGAGGAATTAATATGAAGAAAAATTCCCATGAGTATAGCACTAAATAAGTACCTACAATTCACAAGAAACAAACAAACATATGTCATAGTAAAATGCATCCATTTCAAAATATATTTACTGGAGGGGCTTTCCATAGTCAGTCTGTTTTAAAATAACTTTGCCACCTTTTATTATTCTGATAATCAGAGTTTTATCTATTTATGAGTCTAGGAGCCCTCTCTGAACAGTGACTATACAAACTTAAATCACATAATCTTCTCTCAAGAACACAGAAATGTCGTGGGTAGGAAAATATCACATTAATAACACAGCCGTCCCTCTGCCTTACCCACCCCCACAGCAAGCAGTCTAGCCAGCGGACTCTTCCAACTGCACAAGAACAGAGAGTCAGACACAACTGGCAACTTCTAAAGACAGGGACATCGGGGATTAGTACACGTCCGGTTATTGCTCAATTATATTATCGGAGAAAGCAAATTTGCATGTTTCCAAAGTAAACTACAGGAGCCGCTTTGGCCCTCCCGTCCTTTTCAGACCCAGACTGATGATGTGGAGAGATCGCAGTGCACCTGGCGGCAGGAAGCTGGAAGCAGGCCAGCTTTGACACTGTCAGGACCACATAAAGGTGCCCAAGGCGGCAGCGTGTTCTAGACCAGACCACAAGTCCCTCATGGGGAAAGAAAACATGAAGCTCCACTCTTCTCTTTTTTATTATGTATAAATTTTCCTTTAATTAATCCCAATGACACGGAATCCTTCATAAGAATGATACCATGCTAATCCACATGAGGTTATTCTCAAGGCTCAGAGGAAGGCAGACTTGGGTAAATTAAGAAAGTGAACCAGCTGCCTGGTTCATCTTTGGCAAATCAGAGAAGTCTGGAAATCAATTATTAGCTTGAAGATTGTGACCCTTCGGGGCCATTTGTGTAGAGATAGAATAAAAAGCATGAAACTAATCTTGGCTTCCAGGTACCCCACACCAGCTCTACAAATCGGGGAGTTTCTGCTCAGTGACTAAGCAGTTCCCTTCTAAACATTCTACATCATCTTCTAAGGCCACATACATTTCAAAAACCCCATTTTCAGTGGGGTCTGTGCATGTCTTAAAAAAATTGTCTTTCTGATGTTTTACTTGAGAATCCGATGAACCTGTGAACATCTCTCATCTTTAAAAAAAATTCTTCCAAAATTTTCTTATACACACACAAAAAATTTCTGTCACACCAATCTCTCCTATACGCTCAGTGATTCAACTCCCTCCAAAAATTCCAGATGTGGACATGTAGGTTCATAAAACCAGATTAAAAACCAGGGCTTTAAAGGGGATACAGGTATAAAATGAAGGGTCACAGGACTACCCATCATGAACAGAATAAATTATTCTCTTGAAAAGGATTGGAGTCTTTTGAGCCTCTGAAGTTGTCTCCATTTCTTATTTTTTCTTCTTTAGCTTCTTTATCTCTTCAAGTGAAGGGCAAAGACTCACTGAACTCTCCAAAAAACATCTACCCTGCACCATACATCTGCCAGAGGGGGTCACTATGCAGCTAACTGTTCAGTTACAAAAATAAAGCACACCTCTATTCTTTTCCATAACTGTGCCTAGAATTACTTTAAAATACATTTTCCACTCTATAAAGTGTGTCCTAACAAAACACAATAAACTCAACAGCAATGTGATTACTGTACTTGTAAAACAGTTGGTGTTTTAGCAATATGCCCTTAAATAAAAGTATGCTTGGAAAAAAGGATTCTGTTTCAACAGTTAAAAGGACATAATTATTTTTCTGCTGCATAACAATTTTTAAATGTTAATGAGTTAAAATACAGTACCAAAACAGCTCTCGTGCAATACTGCAGCATATCATTTGGCTGCCTGGTTCCTTTTCCTTTGTTTTTCTCTCTATGGTCAAATAATGTGCAATAACCTGGGAATACCACAGGGATCAGGTAACTGGAGGATGATGATCACATGGGATAGTTTGCTTCTCCGTAAATTGCTCTAAATTCATTATCAACTAGGTTTTTCAACCTCTGCCTTATGGATATGTTGGACCCAGTGAGTCTTTGTGTTGGGGGCTGTGCTGCGCAATGTTGAATGGTTAGCAGCGCCCCTGGCTTCTACCCACTAAGGAGCAGCAACCCTCCCATCTCTGCTTTTCAGACACAGAAATCAAAAGACTCCAAACATCAGCAAATGTCATCTCGGGGAGCAAAATTTTCCCCGGTTGAGAATCACTGCTAAGAATCATAGTTTGGGGAAAGAAATCCCTGGTAAGACAGCAGGGATTTCTAGTCTTTCTTAGCACATCCTGCTTTACTGTACTTAAACAATCCACCCACTGGACAGGGAGAGGGGGCTGATTTTCTGAATTATATTCATTAAATATTTTGAGTGCGTCTGTCAAAAAAGTTACAAAGTTCACCAAGAAAAAATAATTTATCATCAGGTTTTATGATTTTATATAGCTAATAAAGGAAACCCTAAAATCTTATGAATTGCTTCCATTCATTTATTTATTCAACAAGTACTTATTAAGAGCCTAGACTATGCCAGGCATTGTGATAGAAGTTGGACTCCAAATTAGAAAGGGAAGATATTCTCCTACCATCATGGACACTCATGCCAATAGGAAAGCCAAGTAAGGAAGCAGGTAATCACAGTATACAGCAGGTACTACTAGGGGGAAGGAGCTGGAGATCTTTAATTAGGCTTAGAGGATTTTAAAGGATTCATAGAATATATTATATTTAAACTGAGACCTAAGACTTAAACCGAAATGAGAGTGAGGAACAAAGATGAGAGTATGACTAAGAAGCTGGAACAGCGTAAGAGGGGACTAAGAGAGATGATAAAGCACTGAGGGGGAAATATAAATATTAAGAT
This sequence comes from Arctocebus calabarensis, assembly GCA_963573935.1. Classification (NCBI taxonomy): domain Eukaryota; kingdom Metazoa; phylum Chordata; class Mammalia; order Primates; family Lorisidae; genus Arctocebus; species Arctocebus calabarensis. Next base: position 21,470 of record CAUYON010086071.1, on the reverse strand, counting down.
ATGAATGGAGTGTAGTAAGTGAGGGAGACATAAAGATATAGTTCTTAGCAGTGATTCTCAACTGGGGAAAATTTTGCTCTCTGAGTTGACGTTTGCTGGGCGCGCTAGGTCACGCCTGTAATCCCAGCACTCTGGGAGGCTAAGGTGGGTGAATTGCTTGAGCTGAGGAGTTGGGGCCAGCCTGAGCAAGACCAAGACCCAGTCTCTACTAAAAATGGAAGAAAAAAAACTATCTAGGAGTTATGGCAGATGCCTGTAGTCCCAGGGACTCAGGAGACTGACATAGGAAGATCAATTGAGCCCAAGAGTTTGGGGTTGCTATGAGCTGTGATGCCAAGAGACAATACCAAGGGTGACAAAGTGAGAGTCTGTCTCGAAAAGAAAAAAAATGAAGAAATCATATTAAGGAGTTGGAGTTTGTTGCAAGGCAAGAGGAATTCACTGCATAGTTTTAGGCGGGAAAGGGGAACTATTAGGGGGATTTTTGTAGGGAGATCATTCTAGCTATACCGGGTATATTAGTCAGTGTTTTCCAGAAAAATAGAACAAATAAAATGTGTTGTGTGTGAGTATGTGTGTGTGAGAGAGAGAGAGAGATTCATTACAAGGGATCAGCTCACACACAATTATGGCAACTCCTGAGGTCAGTAAGGTGAATCAACAAGCTGAAGACCCAGGAGCATCAATGGTGTAGGGTGAGCCTGCAGGTGGTCCTGTGAGGTGAAATCACACTGACTTGGGGAAAGGTCAGCGTTCGGTTTAACCAGGCCTTCACCTACATTAGGAAGGGCAATCTACCCACTTTATTCAGTCTCCCAATTTAAATGTTCAATGCTAAAAATGTTACCTACTTTACTCAGTCTATCAGTTTAAATGGTAATCTCATTCCAAAAATGGTCTCATAGAAACATCCAGAAAAATGTTTGACCAAATACACAGTGTCCCAGTCAAGTTCATACACGAAATTAGTAATCACAGTGATGATTGTGAAGAAGAAAATGAATTCGGAGAGACACAAGAAAAGCTGATACCAACAAGAAGGCAAGAGATTACAGTGACCTGCACTGCATGGAAGTAGGGAAGTTCCATCAGCAATTCTGTTCACAGAGATCACAGCGTTGCACATAGTAGGAACGTACTGAACTCCTACATAATAGTTGTGAAATTAGTGACCAAATGTGTGTGTGTGAAATCAAAAGCATTTTTTTTTATTTTTTGCAAAAGCATTTTCAAAGGTTTTATTTAATTTGAAAGCTTGAAAAGGAGCCCCATGTACCCATAAAAAGATGTCTCCGTATTAATATTTCCATTGGTCCTATTCAAACCAGAAGCACTTCAATGTTATTTCAAACCTTAAGTGCTATTAATGATGAATATTGATAAAGGTATATGATAAAAAACACTCTGATGTACTCTTTTTGGAATTTGTGGAGGGCGATTTTGCAACATTAAAACAATTTAGAGTGTCACTATCCTTTGGCTTCCTTAGGAGCGCTCCTACATTTCTCGTGTAATGATTGCTTACTGCAATGGGAAATTGAGAGCCGTTTAATTTCTAACACAGAAGAAAACACTAATTACTATCCACCAAGTGAAAATCTTACTTCCAAATGTCACTCTGGTGAAATACACAATGCTTAAAAAATATGTTATTATAACAAATTAGAATACAAAGCTTGATATACACATAATCCTAACTGTTCACCCATTCCTTTCTAGTCTTACCAAAGGAACTGAGATGGAAAGCTAAACTTGCATACAAAAGAGGAAAATAATCTATCTGAATTTTTAAGATATATATGTACATATTTGCATATATCTGAAATTTCTTTTTAATTTTATTAAGAGATAGGTTTTAACTCCATTACCCAGTGCATTGGTGCAAACAGCACTCACTGTAGCCTCAAACTCCTGGGCTTGTGTGATCCTTCTACCTCGGCCTCCTGAGTAGCTAGGACTACAACAAGTACCACCATGTCCGGCTAAGTGTTTTTCTTTTCTTTCCGGACATGGGGGCTTGCTATGTTGCCCAGGTGGATCTCAAACTCCTGGGCTCAAGTGGTTCTTCCACTTTAGCCTCCCAATTCTCTGGGATTACAGAAGTGCATCACCAGGCCTGACTCTGGAAAGTTTTAGTTATGCTCTTCCTTTCATTGAAATTACTTGGACTCTATCAAATAAATAGGTACTTGATAAAATGTTTAAAATAAAATGAATAAATGAGCGGGTGCACCTAATTGCAGATGACCAGATGTCTGCATAGTAACTATAAACTCTTTATGTAGCTCACAATATCAGAAAGTAACTTTTGAAGACAGTCCAGTGATACTATGCATATCCTGACAGTTTTGAAAGAACTTTAACAACTTAGGTTTGGAAAGGCAGAATAGTTTATTGGAATTTTTTGTTAGTGGAGTTGGTTAGTTTTCAACTTGCTGTGAAGCTGTGAAGGGCTTCAAAAGGTCTTGCAGCCTGGTCCCCATGCACTGAGATGAGATCAACAGCTGAGTGTGCGTGTGCATGTGAAGGGACAAACACAGGAGCGCCTTTCATAAGCCTTCCCAGTACTTAAGGGCCTCCTTTGTCAATTCTTGCTTCAAGTTCAAGCCCATCCCTTCTCGGCTGGCCTTCATAAAGGATAGAACAGCTGGGTCCCATTCTTCTTATATAATCCTTCAAACACTTTCAGAGAGGGGCTTGTTCACCGATTAGTTCCCAACTCTCCCAGACCCCAGGCCCTGCGAACTTATTTTAACCTTATTGATCTGAAACAGTGCTTTCCCCACCAATAAGGTGTATGTGCTAGGCCTCGATTGTCTCTCTTCCTGGAAGGAAGCCTTTCCACTTATCCAGCTAATATACAATTCACTGCTATGTGACGCATTACATTTTAAAAAGGCAGTTCTAAGAAGCTAGTTATAAAAATGGGAATAAGTAGTATTTGGTATTTATTTCTGAGGGTATTCTCCTAAATGGTATTTATTTCTTAGGGTATTCTCCTAAAGGGAAGGAATAAAATGTCTTCAGTGTACTTGGTAAAACATTGCTTATAAAGAGAGTATCCGGAAGAAAGAGTATTTAAGTTGTGTTAGGTTTCTTTCATTAAATTACTGCGTCATTATTCTAAACAAGGTACGTTCATAAACTAAAAACTTTACCACAAAGAGTGCTCACTTTTCCCTTAGGAGTAGATCATCCAACTCTTTGAGTATCTTCATTCAATTATGAATTTGTTGAGGGAGGATACCTTATTCCCAAAAGAAAGGATCTGATGGCAGTCTTTTGTTTTGTTAATATTTTGAAAACATATTTAACATTTATGGCTTATGTGGTTATGAGAAAATGAAGGGGGAGATGCAGGGATGGAGAAGCCCCCTTGCTGTGCTGTAGTACGTATGACTGAAGCACCTAAGTGGGTCTAGAGACATGAAAAAGAAACTCTGTCTCTTAATTACTCAGTAAGTCTAGGTTACCAGAATATTTATAAATACAGGCAATATATTTTATACTTCTTTGGCATCCTATAGTTTTTTTTTTTAATTTGACAGTACTGACTGCTAAAATAAAGTATTATTGAAAAGACAACTGATAGGAATGGCTTCATCTCTCTCTCTCACCACACACACACACACACACACACACACACACACACACACACAGAGTCATGCACACACATACAAAATTCCAAAATAACAATTACCATGGGGCGAGTCCAGTTAAAAAGCTCAACTGTCATTGCCAGCAGAAGTTTTTCCTTTAATACTACAGATAAAAATTAAAATAAAACTTTTTAATAATTTATTAGTAGATGATCATTAAAAGAAAAAAAACCTTGGCAGTATGACTCTATCTGTGTAATTCACTCTTTAGTTTCTCCTTCTAATCAACTGCCCCAAAGTCTGTCCACATAAATAGAAATTAGCCTATGCTTTCTTGTACATCACTAATAAAATTTAAGTTAAAAAACATAGTGATTCACAATTAGGCAAACCTCTGCTTTCCAAAGGAAATTAAAATACTGAGTAAATTATGCTTTTTCAATGTCATAAAATATTAATTACAGCTGGTAGAAAGTACATTTAATTATGGCTTATTGTGAAACTAAATGAGCTAACTGCCCATATAAAAATTTCACAAATATTTCTCTACCTTAGTCAATATAACATCAGCTTGGAAGCATAAAATCCCACAAGCTAAAGTATTTTATCTATGACAGAACACTTCCAAGGGTGCTCTGTGAGAAATAGAACCCTCAGAGAGTTGGAACACTCCCGCGGGGTACCCCGGGACTAAATCTTAGATTGGAGACTCAAAGAAAGTAGGAGCCAGTGGTTTTTCCACAGAATGTGGCTATCCAAAAGCTCTAAGTCATGTGAGAAATGAATGCAGACCTTCCAATCGAGAGTCCTTGGTGATCGCTGCAGCTATATATTTTACTAAAAATAGTTAACTAAAAAGGATGCAATATTTATAATCGATATTTACAAAATATTCTTTCAAATATAAATTAAATAGATATTTCTATAGTTCTTGAGATAAACATTTCCTCTTTTCAACTTGTTTTTTTCTTTCCTTTTTACAGCTAGAGTCTTCAAAGGAACAAATAAGAATGGCACTTCCTAGATGTGAAATCACAAGCTCTTCATCAGACATCTCGCCTCCTGACCTTACTAGCAGTCAGATAAACAAGGTGGACAATTCTATTGAACTGGTTTCAACTTTGGATGGGCAATTAAAATTCACCTATGTTTATGAAGCAAACTGATTTCTTTTGTCACCAAAGGCTTAAAAATGCCAAGTATGGTTGAGAGATACTCCCATCAAGTGGAGCATTGGAGTGTAATAAATATTTATTAAAACCAATGCTCTTCACAGGGTAACATCTTTTGTCTTCAAGCAAATGATTTTGACTTATGGGTCGGTGACACTGCTTAATTGCACTAGGTTTTTTGTTTGTTTTCCAGTTCTTTTACTCATTGAAAATGAAACATGAACAGCACCTTATTCGATTTTGCATTGTCAGGCAGTTGACTAAAACTGAAGAGAAATATCTCTGTCCAAACCGTTTCTCCGTGCATGTTAGTGCCTACCAAACAAATTTCATTATAATTTAAAACTAAAAGGTTAATGCTGCTTCAGGTATATTTACATTTTTACCATTTTATTTATCACATGCTGTAATGGTTTTTAAAAAATCACATGCATGTTGTGCTTTCATTTAGAAAGACTAAATGAACACTAAGTCCTGTGGAAGGCAGAGAGGGGAAAGTCTAGTTGTGTTCATAGCACGTTCCAGCCAATGCTGTTAGCACAGTTCTACCTACACTTCTAATTTAAGGTTGTCTCAAGGAAAAGAAGCATGGCTTAATTTTTAGAAACATAAAGGAAACTCCCCACAACCACAGGAGAAGGTGAAAAGTGAGAAGCCTCGTAGGATCAAGTGGGCTGGGGTGTGCAGAGCTGCAGGTGTGTGCTTGCTAACTCACCAGCTACTATACGTTGGAGCCACTTTTGCCTCTGCTTTAACAGCTACAGCAAAACGTCAGGAGTCCTGCACAGGTTATTTCAACATTGTAAACCCAAGACTTTGGATAGGAAAAAAGTACTATCAGTAAGAGAATTCGCCTTCAATGATTCATGTACTTATTTTCCACTCCATCTGATATGGAAAGTACTCAAATCATATTCATAAATCATAGTCATAATATGTCATCTTACAAGGCGGAGTTCGGGTGAGGAAAAATATTTATAAGTAGATCGCAATGATTGGCATCAGGAAGGAGAAGCCCCTCCCAGCAGTTCTTAGAGCACTTCAATCCGTATCAACAAGAAAAACCAAATCATATTTCTATATGCATAATAAATATGTGAATATTCTTGTTCAATGGACAAAGATAGTACCTTTTAGATCCACTTATTCCACTTTGAAAATCCATTATAATGCCATCAATGTTATTTTTCTTTTAAAATTTCATATTACAAAGATGTAATTTTACATAATGTTTTTAAGTAAAAATAATTATGTAATGTGGGAATCTACCAGTCTTTAACTGTTCTTCTCCCACCATTTCCATATTCTAACTCTTAACCTTACAATCATCATCTCCTATAGTAAAACCCTTGAACTTTGAGAAAGGTCAACTACATTTAATTGTACAGTGTCTTTAGTGATTATTCATTGTGAATTGAGGGATCATGTTCAAAATATATGATCATAATTGCCTGCCCCAAAGGTTCATACACAGCATCCATTTAAAGTATTGGAAAACCTTGCCAATCACTTTCTCAACATTGTGAAGTGAGTGCCCAAGAACATTCACAGACAATGTACTGAGAAATAAATTATCTCTAGATAACTGAGTTCAAAAGGAGACCAAGCTCCCTTACATGAAGAAATCTGGTTTTCAGCATAATAATTACTAAAGAATCTGCTCCTTTTAAATCACAAATTTGTTCCAAAACCAATAGGGCATTGGTACCTAAATAGTTACTTGTGTAAATGCAAAGTACACCCTGGGATTTCTTCTCCAGAGTTGGTTTTATGTTGAAAGAAACCAAAATTGCACCCACCCATTATTCATAAAAACACCTTTCTTCTATTCAATTTGAAAGGTTTCCATTTTGAAACTACATGGGACTGCCTAATTATATATTTAGGCTTCTCAGATATGCAGGACAAAGGGGTTGTTTATGTTCCAAAGAAATTCGTTTAGCAAGTTTCATAGTAACCTTACACTCGAAAAATTGTGTTCTGTTAAATGATTCTGAGACCACAAAGGATAATAATATTTTATATTCCACTTTTTCATTACTTTATTACTTTTCATTCTAGTACTATGGAATTCAAGCAGAGAGGCCAGATTGAAATAGGAGAGAAATAATCATATGTATACCTAGAACCTCAGTCACATGAAAACTAACTCAAGAAAGTTATTTTCATTTTTTTAGAAAAAAAAATAATGAACAAATAATAACGAACAGTAATCATCAACAATACTTGAAAGATAAATGGATTTCAACGTAAATGGACATACCACACGGTACGCCCACAGTCCTTCTTAGTTAAGTCTAAGAAGGTATCTGGTGAGCTGTACAAAAGGCAGTTTGGGCCCAAGATCTAAGCAGCAGCTTGGAAAAATATTGTTGCCTCTTTTTTCTTGGAAGGAGGGGGGTAAAAGAGAAAGAGAGGAAAGGAAGGAGGAGAGAGGAGGAAGAGAGGAAGAGAAAAACTGGGAAAGGAAATAAAAGAAGAAAGGAAGGAAGGAAGGAAGAGAAACAGATAAATGAAGAGAAAATGAGAAAGGGAGGTAGAGGAGAGAGGAAAAGAGAAAGAAGGAAAGAAAGAGAGGAGAAAAGATAACTGTTTTCTACCATTGTATACTTTAGTAAAATTAAAAATGCTTTGTTGGCAATGTGATTTTTAAAGAGCAAACCTCAGAAGAGGGGTTTGTGGGTCTCTGTGTGTGTGTCTCTTTGTATGTGTGTGTTCTTTATTCTCTCTTTACATGTAGCCTACATCATGTGATCCCCTTTTACTTCTAAGTGTAGCCTCCACCCCAAAACTCTGAATCCCAAGGTCAAGATGTAATTTTACTTTTAACATACTACAAAACCCTGCAGCTATTGAATCTGTACGTGAAAAGAATCTTTATATGAGCTAATAATGGCATTTATTACCTGTTAAATAAATAGCTGCTCACTGTTTGCTAATATATTTTAAGAGAAGACAGTCTCTGAACACCGGAGCTGAACATCACCCTCACCAGAACACAAAGCTATTCCCTCAGTCACAGAAGCAGGTCCGAAAGGCAGGTGGTAAGTCTGTTGCCCGGAATTCAATATTTACTTAGGCAAAAAAATAATGCTTTCATGACAGCTAGTCCCAGGATCCCTCCATAATAACCTCCTGAACCTATAATATAATCTCATACATAAAACCCTGAAATTTTAATTCCAGTGTGATAATACAGGAGATACAAGAAGAAACATAAAGAGACGTTTTCTTCCAACTTAGTTGAAGGGTGCATGCTACGCAAAAGTTTACAGTAAGCAAAATTCCCTTGCTCACATCTTTTGGTGTTCCTTTCTCATACCCTAAAAGCGGTAACCTAATTCCTGGATCATTTAGGATCTTGCACCACATTCACTACACAACTTCTATAAGCCAATTCATTCCCAGGTGATCTGAGCTCCAAAATCACCCACTACTTTTTCCGTTTAAATAAAAATTCCACTAACTCTGTGTGTCAACTTCCAACTAAATTCTAAAAAGAAAGCAATATAAGTAATTAATAGCTGCCATTAAAGTATGAATAATTTTTATCTTCTTAAGTATTCCTAGAAAAATATTCAATGGTTCCTATTATTCATTTGTTTTCTTTGGTTGAATCTTTTTAAGAATTCTATCCTGATTTGTCAACAATGTTTTTGAGTGTCTCTATGTATAGCTTTTTAGTCATTTCTCTAGGTATTATGTTATATGTATATGACTTTCACAGTTTACCGAGATTGATATTTTATCTGCTCAAATGACATATGGAAATCTTAACTTTCTTTAAATCCCTTTTTCATAATATTCATACTATGAAATTCCCCCATTCATAACATAATTGCCTACATATTTCCTCCATATGCATTGAGAACCACATCAGTCACTGAAAACCAAGAAACAATTTAGGAAACTCAGGAGAACATCTTCATTTACTTTTTCTATTATCCTTTCTTCCTTTCCGATGTTCCAAGATACCTTCCTGTATCATTTTTTTCTGGTTAGAGAATTTAGCTATTATTTTAGAGTTTGTTAGAAACAAATTATTGGTTTCTTTTCATCTGAGAATGGTTTACTCTCACTTCTTTCCTGGAGGATATTATCAGTAGATATAAATTTTGAGTTGACAGACATTTATTTTCAGCACTTGAAAAATGTTGTGACACTATCTTCTGGCCTTTGTGGCATCTGATGAGAAATCCTTTGTCATTCAAATTTTCTCCTTTGTAAGTAAGGTGTTATTTCTCTCTTTCTGCTTTTGATGTCTTTCCCTTTGTCTTTGCTTTTCAGGAGTTTGATGATGATGTATCTTAGTTGAGATTTCTTTGGGTTATTCTGTTAAGATTTGCCTTTCTTCTTGAATCCTTAGGTATGTATCTTTTAACAAATTTGGAAAATTTTCAGCTATGATTTCTTCTAATACTTTTCCCACTTTCTTTCTCCTCTATTTTTGGAACTCTGATGACATTAATGTTTAATCTTCTGTTATACTCTCAAGGCTTTCTCCATTTTTCTCATTTATTTCCTCTTTGATGTACAAGCCAGATAACTTCTTATTTTATTTTCAAGTGTACTATTTTTTTCTATTTATGTTGTAGGTTTGGGGGGGGTTGAGGTTATTTTGTTGTTGTTAGAAAGAAAGACTCTGTTCATATATTTTGCCCACTTTTTATGGGGTTGTTGGATTTTCTCTCTTGCTGATTTACTTAAGTTATTTGTAGGTTCAGGTTATTATTCTTTTGTTGGATATAGATCATGTAAATATTTGCTTCAATTCTGTGGGTCATCTATTTGCTCTATCCATTCTTTAACTTGACTGTGCAGAAGGTTTTTAATTTAATAAAGTCCCATCTATTTATTTTTATTGTAGCTGTGATTGCCATTGGGATCTTCTTCATAAATTCTTTGTGTAAGCCAATCAATATCTGGAAGAGTTTTTCCAACTTTTTCTTGTAGAATTCTTATGGTTTCATTCCACCAATAGACTCCTAGAACTGAAAAATAAACTCAACTAAGTCTCAGGTTACAAAATTAATATACACAAATCAATAGCATTTATATACTCCAACAGCAGTCAAGCTGAGAATACCTTTCATAATAGCTACAAAAAAAATGCCTAGAAATATATTTAGCCAAAGAGGTTATCTACAGAAAGAACCATAAAACATGAGGAAGAAAATTACAAATGATCTAAACAAATGAAAAAATATATTATGCTCATGGATTGTCAAATATCAACATTGTTAAACTGTCACTACTATCCAAAATGATTTACAAATTCAATGTGATGACCATCAAAATACCATTACAAATCTATAGAAAATACTTCTATGCTTCATTTGGAACCAGAAAAGAGCACAAATAGCCAAAGAAAACTTAAGCACACGAAACAAATCTGGAGACACAAAAATAGAGACAAAAACCAATGGAACAGAACAGAGAACCCAGATATAAAACCATACACGGAGTGCCATCTGGTCTTTGACAAAGTTTACAGCAATACATACTGTGAGAAAGAATCTCTATTCAATAAATGGTACAAGAATAATTGGATTACCACTTGTAGAAAATTGAAACAGGATCCATATCTCTCAACATTCACAAAAACTAATTCAGGATGTATAACATACTTAAATCTGAGACAAAGCCTGTTTAGAATTGCTCCTCGAAGCATTTTGATGATGGCCATTGAAAAATCTTCATCAGATAAAATTCTCTTTAATACCTGGGCTATCTCAATGTTTCCATCTGTTGATTGTCTTTTCTCATTCATGTTGAGGTTTTCTGGTTCTGAGTGTGATAAATGACCTTCTCACTCCCGAAGCTGAGGGAAGTCCTGACTTTCCACGAGGCAGGGTTGTAGGGCACTTGTTGTTGAGTAGGGTGCAGGTCTAGGCTGTTAGCTTAGCCTTCTTTGATCCCAAACCATCTTCTGTCTTTGAGCTACGGTCATCCATGCTTTTCTTCTCTCCAGATTTTTTTCTCTTCCTTACCTTCAGAACCCATAGATTTTTCTTAAGATCTAGGATTTTTCACAAAGTATTCTGGAGCCAGATGGGGAAAAGGTAGGGGTGAGCCTAAGTCATTGGTTTCTCTTTGTGCATGTGGCACATGTTTAAGATAAAGTTACTTCCCATGAAGTCCCTATGGACTTTATAAGGGAAGTCAAATTTGTTGTTTTGTTTTGTTTTGTTTTGTTTTTATTTGTTTGTTTTTTCTTTTAGGAGGCAGATTCCCACTAGGAGAGAAATAGAAGAAAAATACATTGTTCAGCTTAAATTGAATAGATATAAGAATTTTTTTAAACTAAAAAGAAAAGAAAAGAGTCAAAGGAAAAAGATGAAAGTATTTTCTACTTATTATTCTTTTATTCCTTATCTCTAATTTGGGTTTCTGGGTGTGTCAGGCTTTTATTTATTTGATTCCTAAACCTTCATTGTCTCCACCTATAATTTCTCTAGTGACCTGAATTTGTTCAGAGTCCAAAGACACATAAGAAAATTAAATGAAAGAAAAAATAAACTTGTTTACACAGTAAGAGTGCAGGATGTTTCACAAATCAAAACAAATGGCCAAGATAGGTTTTTAAATAAACTATTTATTTTCTGAAATAGGAAACAACCCCCTTTTGCCAAAATAAATAAAGATGTATCCTACTATGTAAAAATTACAGTATTAACTTCAGTGTGTAAAATTCACAGTTATTCCATTTCATGTTATTGGAAGAGGAAGAGATAAAATGATGAGCCTTCAAACCTTTCTCTGAAAAATTTCTCACAGTTTCAAATTAGGAAGACCTTTACTTTTACTTTTTTTCCAGAAGCAGTGCTTATGTTTTAAACCTTAATTTGAAAGGGGAAAAAATGGGTAAAGCAGTATTTGTAAAATCTATGAAGAACAATTACTTTGCACAACTCAGCTTGTAACCCTTTCTTAGTACATGGAAGAGAACCAATAACACAGTTATCAGTATGTTCTTCTAAAGCACATATGCCATGACAAAGTAAATTCCATAGTGATAAATGCTTATCATTTAGAGCAACATCACATGAAGCATGCTATGCTACCCAATTTCAGACAGCCAAATACCTTCCTCTCTCTAAATACACCCATGCGATCACACTTATGGGGCATCTTAGAGGGGTACAGGTGAAACTTACTAAATGCAGAATACAAATATTACAATAACCAAGAAAATCCCATGAAGGTTATGTCGAACAGTTGGATGAAAATATTTCTGATTTTATATGAAGCCAGCACCTTGTACCCCATGATTGCACTAATGTACATAGCTATGATTTAATAAAAAAAATAAAAATAAAAAATGCACCCATGCACCACTCAATATGCCTAATACTTGAAATGATACTGTGTTATCAAAAAAGGAAGAAATATTTGGTTTAAAGTTTAAATTTTTCATCAAGGCTTAGATCTGAAAAAGATCACAGTCCATGATGTTAATTGTTCTGTATATATTTAGAATGTTATTCTGAGAGATCATTGATTCCAGCCTTGGGTCTCACAGATGAGAAGGCAGAGGTGATCGTGTACAGCAAATCCCCAGAACATTTCCTTTTGGTGTTTAACATCAGATATATACTTGCTGTTAAATGTGTTATACATACATATATTTTTACACATGCTTCTATCCATCTAAGAAATAATGACAAAAAGACAGAAATCTTCTTTGACATAGCAGAACTATGGTGTATCTCAGGAAGAGTCCTTGAGTTGCTTTCTGGCTTCTGTCAACAGTTTCACAGCCTGATGCTTAAATAGACAATAGTTTCCTCTATGTATTTAAGAGAAGAAGTGCTTCCACCTTGAATAGATCCAAAACTGGTTTTGTGGTCTTGAGCAGGTCATTGACCATCTCAATCCTAACTTTGTTCACCTTACATTAGAAAAACAAGGATACTCTTTAGAAGAGTTGTAAAGATAAAATTACAATAATAATTACAATATAATTCTAAATAAGATCTACATTGCTGGTAGTGCTGTTAATCGGTAGAACCTCTATGAAGAACAATACAACAACATATTCAACAGTTTCACTTCTAGGAATTTGTTCTATCGTCTCACTCACATATATGAATACAAAATAACAGGTGCATATGGATATTTACCTACAGTGTTGTTTGAAATAGCCAAATATTGGAAACCAAACAGGTCTCCATCAGTAATGAATTGGTTAAATACATTTAGCACTATACAATGGAACTTTTGGACCAGTTTTCTACAATCTTACTGTGGAATGTCTTATCAAATGCACACAAAGAAATAAGACTAAAAGGTAGTCAGATGATAGACTACATGAACATGCTCATGCATGCTTGGAAGGTTTATTAGAAGGGAATGAACTTATCAACTCTGAAGAAGAGAATTGAGTGGCTGGGAACAGGAATGGGGGGAAACTTACTTTTTACTTGATAAATTTGGGGGTTTTGATTGGGTTTTGTTTTATTTTTTTTTCTCTCTCTGAGACAGAGTCTCACTTTGCTGCTATTGATAGAGTGCCATGGCATCATAGTTCACAGTAACCTCAAACTCTTGGACTCAAGTGATTCTCTTACCTCAGGCTCCCAAGTAGATGGGACTACAGGCACTTGCCACAGTGCCTCGCTATTTTTTAGATATAGGGTCCTGCTCTTCTCAGGCTGGTCTCCAATTCTTAAGCTCAAGCAATTCATCCACCTTGACCTCCCAGAGTTCTAGGATTACAGGTGTGAGCCACTGTGAACAGCTCACTTGATACCATTTGAACCCTTTTCCATGCATGTATTGCCGATTCAAAGAAAAATAAAGACAAATGAAAAATTTTGATTATTAAGAAAACTAGTAAAGAGCATAAGATTTCTCACATTCTTCTTAGTAAAATATCTCAAGAATGGAAAAAAAATCCAATGTATTCAATACTAATGTATTCAAACCAATGTATAACCAATTACATGCTCATGTGAATTATAAAACACAAAAATAGTCTAGCAAAGGGGAAGGGTGAGGGCAGAGGGGTAGAGAGAAAAGGATGAAGGCAGGGAGGAGAAGGGGTATTTGGTGGGATCTCACTGAAGGCTGACTGACCTCACAGTGCAAGGGCAGTCAGCACCCCACTTGAGTGAAGGGCTCCTCTAGAACTTGAACTTACCTTGGAAGTGAGAACATTATAACCTAAACATCTGTACACTCATATTAATTTGAAATGTTAAAAAAAGCATTGTCAAAGATGCAAAGAAATTAGGACCCTTGCACGCTCTGTTGATGGGAATGTAAAACTGTGAAGCAACCATGAAAAACAGAATGAAGTTTCCTCAAGAAATCAAAAACAAAACTATCCTACATTTCAATTTGTATGTAAAGTCATCAGGCAAATCTTTGCAATTGAGGCTATTTTCTTTCTTATGGCTGAAAGGAAATTTTACTTCCACATATTTATTCCCGTGCAGAAGTTGGTATGTTTCCAAAAGTAAAACGCTTGAGTGAAACACCAGAAACTAAACAGGCAAACAAACAACAACAAAAAACCAAAACACTAAATATCTAGTCTGCATAGTGTTATCAGGACACAGGTATGAGATAAATACAAAGCAAAAATCATACTCTTCCAAGTATCTGTACATTTCACACTCACCTGGGGGTAGGCTTACTTTTTTCAATATCTAAATGTTTAATAATCATACTAAGTAAAGATTTGTAAGTAAACTATGTTTTTTTGTGTCATACCGGGGAGAGAAGAGAGATGGAATACTGATCTACTATATTACTACCATGCAAAGTAATAGTTATTCGGTTCCTGAGTCCTTCCCTTTCCATTTTCAATTTGGATCGAAATTACTTAATTTTTGCTAATCTCACCGATTTGTTAAGAAATGTGATAAAATGTTGCAATATCATGAAATCATTTGGCAACCTTTAAGGCTTCATGTAATATAGAAAGTATTATTGTTTGGGGGAAAAAATAGGATAAAATGTCTTAGTTATTTTTTCTTTGAATCTTTGTTTTTGCTTGTTTGTTAAACTTTCTAACAGATTTAAAGTCTAAGAGTAGCCAGATAAGGCCATGCTTTCAATAAGCCATGAAAGCCACCACCAGTAATGATATTAGTATTTTGCACCAAAAAGGCTAAATCGATTTACTGAACATAATTATAAAAGAAATTGATCCCATAGCTAACAAATATGCAATGCTTGTTGTGGCAATTGTTCTTAGTAGAACTGAGAAAGGGAGTGTGTTAAGTGGTGTCTGGTTGGGGTGGGGTGGAGGGAGGCTTTTTCCAAATACATGCATGCAGAAAAATACACACACTCTTACATGACACAGATATATACACATGTGAGAAACCAAAGTTCATTCCATTCAATCATTGAGAATTGTTGATTTATAATAAGTGCATGACAAATTGAAATACCATTTGGAAGCTAAATACAAATTAAATAGTTCTATAGTTTGGTGATATAAAATAAAATCTCCGATTCAGTGATTTTACATTTGGCATTCATTGATTACTTTTTATTCCACAAAACATTTATGATCATTTCATTTTGTTGACTCTGCTTCTTGGCACTAATAGGTGGTGGAAAGCATCACCTTCTAACAGTTGTCAGTCACATCTCAATTCCAGAAAGCTATAACGTAGGCAAATTTGTACGTGGAAGAAGAAAGTCTGCCTGGTTAAGCACGAGCAAAGTGTCTGACTAGTGAGATCAGTAATCATCAGAAGGGAAATGGCAGAGATTCCTCTGCAACACTGTGTGTTCGTGTATTTGTAACAGAAAGAAGAAACAGCAATGGAACTCACTGAAATCATCTATGCCCTAAGAATAAGCATCATTTCTCTCTGGAGCAGATGGCCTTTTGTTTAGTAAAACACCTTTTTTTTTAGAGTCAGAGTCTCACTACGATGCCCTCGGTAGAGTGCTGTAGAGTCACAGCTCACAGCAACCTCCAACTCTTGGGCTTAGGTGATTCTCTTGCCTCAGCCTCCCAAGTAGCTGGGAGTAGAGGCACCCACCACAACGCCCAGCTATTTTTGGTTGTTGTAGTCGTCATTGTTGTTTGCCAGGCCCAGGCTGGGTTGGAACCCGCCAACGCCGTAACCACTGTGCTACGGCCGCCAAGCCTAGTAAAACACCTCGATGGGCTATTGAGGACTCCGTGCTGAAGCCCCCAAAGCTTAGTTTAGAAAAAGAAAAAAGCAAAGACCTATGTGAGTCACTCTACATTTAAAAAAATACAAGGGTTGGAGGGAGTGGTTAGGAGCAGCCTGAAAGGAGAGGAGAGCCTTGACGGAAACAAGTGGGGACCACCAACCCAGATGGGCGTGGGGAGAGGACCTGTGTCAAAGGTGAAGAGCAAGAATCCTTCACAGTCAAATTCTCGGTTAACTCTGGGCAGAGCACGTCCCTGAATAACGGATGTTTATGGAAAACAGAGAGTGAAATGGTAACAGACCCACAGGAAAGGTGAGATGAACTTGAAGAGGTTGTAGCAGAGTGTGCACCCCTGGGCTGTGGACACGAGACAGACACTTTTAGATGATACCAGAGAAAGTTCATCTTGGAAGGGCTTACAGAGGTATAAGAAGAGAATGGAAAAACTAAACACTAGGTAAAATATACACTATAACTACCAATAATATTTCCTAGAGTCATCTACTCCATAAAAAAGGGCAAATTACTACTTCCACTCTCTATCTCTTTGATCACTAGTATAAAAAATATATAAAAAGTTTTTATGCATATTTGAATACTCTAGATGCACTAAAGCAAAATCAGTCTTTGAAGACCCCATCTGGGTAGTAGTTTGATTCTGGAATTTTGTTTTGCATGAATATGTAGATCACAAATGGGTTTCTTTAATTACCACCTGTATCACTTTTTTAATGGTTTTGCAAAAATCATCGTATTTAAAATTACACCAGGCTATTACTTTTATTTAGGTAAATAAACCTGCTCTTTAAATATAACAGCCTTACCTAATATTTGGAATGAATTTTTAAAAATGCACATTTATGCATCTCATATTATTCTCATGAAACATTTCATCAAAGGAAAGATAAAACCAAGGGCATACCAGTCTACTGGCAGTGACTGATACCAGATATTAGAGAGGCATATAGAAAATCTCTTTCATCACAAACACTCTGAATGACATCCAAATCAAGATAAATATCAGATGGATCTGAATTTTTTTAAAAAGTCTGAAACCCATTAAGTGAGCAGAAATGTTTTCTTGCAGTAGATAAAATAAGAGAACTAGAGAAAGTGAAATATAGAACAACAAGGATAAAGAGTAATCTAATAAGATATGTTAGAAATTCTTGGGCTCAGTATTTTATTACGAGCAAAATTCAGTTCTTCTAACTACTTCATAGAAATATTAATTGGGAAATCTTTCCAACATCAGACTATAGCTACACAATTCTCATTTAACGATATTAATAAAGAGTGGCTCAAGGGTTTTATATAATATAGAGGTTGTTTACCTTTGGCTTATTATTAATTTCTAATAAAATTTTACTTGGCCAACTAAACCTGTTTATTTATGTTCCTTCAGTATGCCTCATCCAAGGGGCAAGGAATGGCCAGAAGTATATTTTGTATTGTATATATTTTTGCATTTGTATATATTTTGAGATTTTTATAGACTTCATTGAATTATGACATTAAAAAATGACCAAGTCATAAGTGTACATGTTCATGAGAACTTAGAAAAGCTATAACTATTAACATTAACCCAGGTAAACAGAAACAATACAGCACTATCCTAACATCCCACCATCTCCCAGGATTCCCTGTTTCTCAAACTCACTCTTGAAAGTCTGCTTGTTTTTTCCTAATTTTGAACTTTACATAAATAGAACCACATTCTTTTGCATCTCACTTTTTTCACTCAATGTTGTGTTTCTGAGATTCACCACCCCCTTGTTGCATGTGGTTACAGTGGGTTCATTCTCATTTTTTGTACAGCATTAACATACCATAATTGATTCAACTATTGTATGGCTGATGAATACTTGGGTAGTTTACCATTTTGCCATGAGGAATAATGCTGGCATGAAGACTCTGGTATATGTCTTTTGATAAACTGCTCTGTACATATCTTTTGGCCATATGCCTAGGACTGAAATTATTTGGTTCATATCTTTATCTTTACTAAGTACTGAATTTTCCTAAATGGTTAGGCCACCGGACACCCTTGTTATCATCAGCGTCTGATAGTACTGAAAAAGAAGCATCACCTTCTTGTTAATACTTGTTAGAGGTGGGGTTGTATGTTTTACTCTTTGTTTTCAAATTAACCCATTCTGCTGGGTGTATTGCTTTGGTATATCATTATGTTTTTACTCTCTGTTGTCCTGAGAGTTAATAAGACAAAGCTAAGGTAAAGGTATCCACTTTCACTCTGGGACTTGCATTCTCAAAATCTTCCAGATTGGAGGTTCTTAAATTTATGTTGTAATTCTACATGCATAACCAAGACTTTATTTTTTCCAAATCTTTCTAAAGAACTCTCCTTTGTAAACACTGCACTAGAAAACAAAATTGTTAAAATCAGTTGTAGAAAACAATTACCTTCAGTACAGGATAGCAGTATATAAAACAAAGAGAAAAGCACTCAGTGAATAATCTGAATAAGTAACCCAACCTTCACATTACTTCAGGAACAAATAGCGTCTGGTGAGTGTTTGATTAATGACACTGTCAGCAACATCGATTTAAAACTAAACTATGCAAAGAAAATACGACACCATAGTTTTTATATAGTTTAGTAGAAAGATAAGGTCTGATACAGAGGAAAGAAGTCTGACTTTGGCATAAAACAGATTTAAGTATAAATCTCAAAACCTCTTAGCTAGGAAGTCTAGGAAAAATTGTTTATAATAACTTCCCTATCCTCAGTTTTTTATACTAAATGAAGTTAATAGCTTACAAGTTTTAATTGTAAGCTATTAAGGGTAATTAATTGAGTGTTCCTGATATATAGTAGATGTCCAGTAGACAATAACAATTATATTTATTATTTTTAAAAGATGGTTACAGAAAATTATTGACTTTCTGATCGCATGAAAATGTTTCTAAATGATAGAAGGGATGTGATTATGGAGTCACTATTTGAGTATTTGGGAACATTTCCTTAAAAGATAAATTTACAAAATTTTTATTAATTACCAAGCATTTTAGTGTCTTTTAGTTGTGGAAAACTTCTAAGCAGAAAATGATTGATTCAGCCAGAAAAGTCAGGCACAAATCTAAGGCACATTGTTCTTTCTAATCACTCCAAAGAGAAATCATTTAATTAGACTTGCAATTTTGCTATTTTTCTTAACTATTGTCTTTTGAACTACATTTAAACTTAATTACCTAGATCTAGAGATTTTAAAAAAGGTTTCTGAGTCTATTTATCAAACTCCATCTCTCTCAAGCCTTAGACCAAAATATAAATCCCATTTTCCCACAAAGTCTTGCCCTTTCTGATAACAAGTAGTTACCAGTTACAACTCAGCCAACTTGTGTTTCCCATAAAATATTCTCTAAAAATGTGTACCATTAAATTTGTCTTTCTTCCATATCATGTTACTGTTCACAATTATTTGGTTTCTCTCCCTGTGAGAGAATTATATCTCCCTGCCATACTGAACATGTAGCCTTGTCACTTACTGTGGCAAATAAAATGTAAGGGGAAGTGACATGCATCACTTTTGGGATAAATCTTTGAAAGCATACCCTCTTTCTTCTGCTCTGAGTTTGAGGAAGCCGGTACTGGGTTGGACTCCACTAACCTGGATCCCTGAATGACTCTGTTGAGTTACCATGCTCCACTGAACATGCTGTATGAGTAAGAAATAAACTAGTTTTGCTGTGACCTGTTAGAATTACCTCATACGATCTGACTGGTAGAACCTACATGCTATACAGACTGAATATCTGTGGCACACCAAAATTCATCTGTTGAAGTCCTAACCCCCATAGTGATGGTTTAGAAGATGGGGCTTTGGAAGGTGGTCAGGTCACAAGGGTAAGCCCTCATTAATAGAGTCAAGCCTTTATAGCAAGAAGTCCCCAGTAAGCTCCCTTCCCCTCCCACCATGTGAGAACACAGTGAGAAGACATCTATGCATGAAGCAGAAGGCAAACTAGCACCTGCCGAAGAATCTGCCTCTGCCTTGATCTTGCACATCTCAGCCTCTGGAACAGTGAGAAATAAATTTTTATTGTTTGTAAGCCATCCAGCATTCTGTTACAGCAACCTAAATGGACCAAGGCCCCATAAAACAAAAAACGCAGGACACAAAATCATGCTGTACAAAATACCAGGACAGTCTGGAGTTCAGGCAGATACAGAAAGAAAGCAATACCCACCATCTCTACTGTTTTAGCTCTCTAGACTCCTAATAATTATTAGCTTCCTCATAATAAATATCCTACCTATTGCTAGTGGGAAAAATTTTAAAGCAAATAGGCGGCGCCTGTGGCTCAGCAAGTAGGGCGCTGGCCCCATATACTGAGGGTGGCAAGTTCAAACCTGGCCCTGGCCAAACTGCATCAAAAAATAGCCGGGCATTGTGGCTGGTGCCTGTAGTCCCAGCTACTCGGGAGGCTGAGGCGAGAGAATCGCCTAAGCCCAAGAGCTGGAGGTTGCTGTGAATTGTGACTCCACAGCCCTCTACTGAGAGCGATAAAGTGAGACTCTGTCTCTACAAAAAAAAAAAAAGCAAATTTATATTTAAATTGGAAATTCTAGAAAATATGTGATTGTTATTTTATGGAGAAAATATGTTCAAAAATTGGACACAGGAGGCTTTTTTAAACTGTAAAAATAACTTTCTAAAGAGTAATGATAGGATAATAATGATGGAATAAGCAACTAATATTTACCATACAAGGTAAGTATTAAGAACTAATGGGAGGAGATTGACGAGTGGCTTTAAGATGGCGGCCGAGTAACAGCTTCCTTGCAACTGAGCACAGTGAGACTGGGGAGAGAAGAATTCAGGCATCTCTGGCTGACGAGATCTGCCCAGACACATCCCCTTGGGGACACAGGGAGACAGCGTGAGACTTCTGGACCCCCTGATGAAGGCAAAAGCAGTGGAGATCTGGCAAGTGGTTGCGTGTGTTCATTCAGTCTAATCCTGCTGGCAGCTGTGGATACAGTAGCAGTGAGATTGCAAACTGGAAAGGCCTTGCCTGTGAGCTGTTTGGGTTTCTTTTGGAGTTTGCACTCAGTTGAACTGCCTTGGGAGAACTGGGGCAAGAGTGTGGGGGTCTTTGAGTGTGTCTGGGGCTCCAGACTAAGCCACTGAGCCAGATGGAGCTACCAGTGTTTGGTTGTGGGCCGTGCGGAGCCATTGTAGAATTGCCCCAGTAAGCTCCACCCTCAGGGTCCCAGAACAAACATCGGGCAGGAGCAAGTAATCTAGTGACTGAGCAGCCTAAAGGCGGGGACTGAGATGCCTTGTAGCCTTAGCCCTCAGGGGCATAGGGTGAGACCAGTTTTGGCACACTGGGTAAGTGGATATATATACTGCTTTGTTTCTTGGTTTTGTTTTGTTTTGTTTTGTTGTTGTTGTTTGTTTGTTTTTGTTATTGTTGTTTTGTTTTTAATTTCAACATTTTCCTTAAAGATTTTTCTTTTCTTTTTTTTATTTCTTCATTTTTCTAGTTTAAATATAATTTTCCATTGTTGCCTTTTTCAACAATT
>CAUYON010086070.1:0-11597 GCA_963573935.1 Arctocebus calabarensis | reverse complement strand
TTGTGACCTAAGATGTGATCAATTTTTGAGTATGTTCCACGGGGTGCTGAGAAGAACGTGTATTCAATTTTATTAGGATGAAATGTTCTGTAGATGTCTGTTAAATCCAGTTGTTGAATGGTTAAGTTTAAATCTAAAATTGCTTTACTTAGCTTCTTTTTGGAGGATCTATCCAACACTTGTAAAGGAGTATTAAAATCTACAACTACCATGGAGCTGGAGGAAATCACGTTACTCATGTCTATTAGAGTTTTTCCTATAAGTTGAGGAGCAGTCTGGTTGGGTGCATAAATATTAATAATTGAAATCTCATCATATTGAGTGGTACCTTTAACAAATATGAAATGCCCATCTTTATCCTTCTTTACTTTTGTTGGTTTAAAGCCTATAGTATCTGCAAATAAGATTGCGACACCTGCTTTTTTCTGTTTTCCATTTGCCTGGAATATAGATGACCATCCATTCACCTTGAGTCTCAATTTATTTTTTAAGGAAAGGTTAGATTCTTGTATGCAGCAGATATCTGGACTGAGTTTTTGTATCCAGTCAGCCAACCTATGCCTCTTTAGAGGACAATTTAAACCATTCACATTAATTGAAAGTAATAATAAATCTGTAGAAATTCCAGTGGACATTTTTAGTCCTCTCTTCACTATGGAAGATGAAATTTGATAAATAGTTTCTGGGTGAGTTTACTTTTGTGGTGGAGGTTTGCACTGGTAATTATGGAGGATAGGTTTGAGAATATCCTGGAGAGCTGGTTTAGTTATTGCAAATTTCTTCAGCATGTGGATGTCATTGAAGTATTTGATTTCTCCATCATAAATGAAACTCAGTTTAGCTGGATACAAGATCCTGGGTTGAAAGTTCTTTTATTTTTGGAGATTGAAAGTCGATGACCATTCTCGTCTAGTTTGAAAGGTTTGATCAGAGGAATCTGCAGTTCTTCTAATATTCTTCCCCTTATAAGTAATGGATTTCTTACATCTGGCTGCTCTCAGAATTTTCTTTCATATTAACTTTCGTAAACTTAATTATGATGTGCCTGGAGGATGTCTTATTTGGGTTGGATCATGCTGGGATTTTGAAACTGTCTGTTATCTGAACTTCAGAATCTCTTGGCATGTCTGGAAAGTTCTCTTTCATAATCTCATAAAGAAGAGACTCTGTGCCTTGTGATGCCACTTCATCCTTTTCAGGTATCCCTATAAGGCAAATATTGGTTTTCTTTGAGTTTTCCCAGAGCTGTCTAAGAGAATGATTCATTTTTGCCTTCTATTTCTCTACCTCTTTGGAAGTTTGGGAGCATTCCAAAGCTTTGTCTTCCATGTCAGAAATCCTTTCTTCTGCTTGTTCCATTCTGTTACGGAGGGATTCTACTGTATTTCTCAGATCTTTGAGGACTGCAACTTCTTGTCTCAATGTATCAAAATCTTTGGTCATTTTGTCTTTGAATTCCTTGATTCCTGAGACATCTTTTGGATTGCTGCTTGAAATTCTAATTCCATCTTTTCCTCCATTACACTGATCTTATTTGCTATCCAGACTCTGAATTCGATTTCTGACATCTCAGTCATTTGTTTATGCAAGAGATCTTGTGCTGTATCTACCTTGTCATTCCTTGGGGGAGTTGATCTACTCTGATTATTCATATTGCTAGAGTTTTTCTGTTGATTCCACCTCATTTTTATTTTTCACTGTTGCCTATGACTGTCTTCAGAGTTTGGGAGGTGTCTCTCTCAGATCAGACCCTGGCAGAATCACTCTGTTGTTACTGGATCTTTGTAGGGAGTGACCCTGTGTCTCTAATGATTTCTCAAACCCCACATGGTGAAGAGTTTAAATCCTCCTCAGCCTGCTTAGAAGCACTTTAAATTGATAACTTGGGCTAAGCAGAAGCTTTCCCAGGAAAGCACTTGTGGCTGGGATCACTCCTTAAGTGGCTATCCACTTACCTAGTGTGCCAAAACCGGTCTCACCTTATGCCCCTGAAGGCTAAGGCTGCAAGGCATCTCGCCTTTAGGCTGCTCAATCACTAGATTACTCGCTCCCACCCAATGTTTGTTCTGCAACCCTGAGGGTGGAGCTTGCCAGTGCAGTTCTCCCACAATGGCTCCACACAGCCCACAACAAAACACTGGTGGCTCCGTCTGGCTCGGTGGCCCAGTCTGGGGCCCCAGACAACACTCAAGGTCCCCTGCACTCTTGCCCAAGTTCTCCCAAGGCAGTTCAACCGAGTGCCAAGTCCAAAAGAAACCCAAACAGCATACAGGCAAGGCCTTTCCAGCCTGCAGGCCCACTGTTGCCCCACCCACAGCTGCTGACAGTACTAGACCGAACGAAACACACGCAACCACTTGCCCAATCACTACCGCTTTTGCCTTCCTCAAGGTGTCCAGAAGTCTCATGCTGTCTCCCTGTGTCCCCAAAAGGAAGTTTCTGAGCAGATCCCGCCTGCCAGAGATGTCTGAAGTCCTCTCTCCCCAGTCTGACTGTGCCCAGTTGCAAGGAAGCTGTTACTTGTCCGCCATCTTGCTCCGCCCTCCCATCAACGTCAATTCTAGGTATGTAAAGCTAATCTGAATTAATAGAGTTTCTTTTCCTTTTGTAAAAATTTTTCCTGAATAGTCCAATAAGAAAAATTTTGATCTGACTTATACAGCACTTTGAGTAACTTTTCTCAAAATGCCTCACATAAATAAATTTTGTAATAATATTGTAAGTTACTTTTAAAACCATTATTAATCATTATACAGAAATTCCAGTTAAGTCTAAACTTTATTTCATTTGCATTTGATAAACTAAAAGTTTAAATGGATACAGCTTTGAAGAAAATTTATCAAAGAATATATCAAATGATAGTTTTAGTAATTAACAATTATTTTATAACTATGACACTAATTGAGCTTTACAAAGTAGAATGTTACAAGACATTTATAAAATTTAAAGAAATGCATCAAACTACATAAATACTAAGACTTAGGTCTCAAAGGAATAAAAGTTGAACTTTCCAATTTCATTGTTTGCCAGGTACTTTTATATCCTGATCAATTGAAAGGTAGAACTAAATCAGATCAAAAAATATAAAAGGAAAAAATAAAAAACCCTTTTGCTAAAATCATTTATAAACCTGAGGATTTTAAATTACTAAAACTTAGACATGTGTTTGATTATAAGAATGTTAGCTGAAATCAGGATTTTTAAAGTTTTTGTTGTGAAATATAAGAAATACCTAAATGGAGCATACAATTGAGATAATGAGTTTAACAAGAAATAAAGTCTTACATTAATATCCTTTAATTTAGAGAACATTATTATTACCTGTTGGTTCTCCAAAATGAATTCAACCACTTTTTCCCTCTTTTACTAACCACACTCCTAATTATTTTTTACATATATGAATATAATTCTCATATATATATCTTATATTTCTATGCATAACTATGGAAATCTGACAATTAAGTTTGTGATCTCATCCTAGAAAAAGTACTGCATACCTCATTGCTAAATATCATGAGGGTCACCTCTGAAGTACTCCCTTTGGAGGGCTATGCATTCATGTGAGCTCCTACTCCACCCTTTAAAGCAATTTTGGAACTCTTTTCCTGGAATGACCATCAAACCTCTCATCGTAGGAGGTCTGATGATTATGTTCAGGAAGTTGCCACCAGGCACTTACATTGGCAGCACTGTATGAACATCTCTGTAAGGTTCATAACCTGGGTATATTTGTGTTGTCAAGTTGTATTTGTATCTATGTGTGGTGTGTCTTGCTGAGTGGCTTTCATTTTTGTTTCATGTTTGTGTGCTGAACAAGCACAGCTCTGATAGTTGTTCCAGAAGAAGAGTTTCAAAATTTCTTTGAAGGGTGGAGTAGGCACTGACTTCAGCACACAGCTTCCCAAAAGGGGTTCCTCAAAGTTGACTGCAGCAACACTCAGCAATTAGGTATGTAGCACTTTTTCTAGGATGAGTTTTGGGGGTTTGTATATTTATTTCTTTACCTATCTGTTGACAATTTGGGGGAATTTTGCAGTGAAATGTAATCAAAATAAATGAATTTGAGGAGAATTGAAGGAATTACAAACCTAAATCTAATATTCATTAAAATGAGGTATATGTTTACTTAAGTAGATTATGCTTTTTAATCATTATTTATTTGAAGTACCTTTCAATTTGATCTATTTTATGATTCATCAATTTGGAAAATCATGGTGTTATATGTTCAGTATTATATTTTCTACTTTCTAGTTTATAAAAATGGATTCATCAGTCAGTGCTGGAAGATGGCGGCGGAGATGGTCCCATAGCCCTTCTATCCCCAGTCAGCAGGTGAGAGGGTGGGAGCTCTGGATCTCTCCCTGTGTGAACTATTGGAGTGGACGGGCAGCTGGTGAGACATAGGTCACATGTTCTTTTGGAAGCTATTCTCTTTCTCAAAGATTTTGAATCTTAGCCTTGAGGGAGAAGGGTTCTTTTAAATTTTTAGGAGCAACCTGCTGGGTGGCAGAGAAACTTGTGGAAAGGCACGAGGAACCCAGAGCAGGTGAATTAGTGTAGCTCTCAAAATGGTAGAGAAACTTACAAGAGAAAAAGGGCCATAGCAGGTCTGTGAAGGTGGCTGAATTAAGCACTACTAGGCTGCGAACATACCAATTCACTAGTTAGGATACTGACAGTAAAACAGTAGTATGCTAGAATCAATAAAGGATGCTGCTGCATTCTGCCATGGCTTGCAGTGTCCCATCAGTACCCTCTATGGGCAAAGCATAACTCCAAGTGAACTGGCAAAAGAAACATGTTTATAGAGTTATATTAGTCTGGTTTTCCAGATAAGTATTGTGTGTGTGCACTCATACACACACATATGTACATATGTGCTCTGGAATGTATGTTTCTTAGGAATAGTCAGAGTAATGTATCTATCTCTATATAGAAATAAAAAGAAAGATGTTATGGGGGCTAAGAAGTCCCAAGATGTGTAGTTGGCAAGCTGTAGACCCAGGAGAGCTGATGGTGTAAGTTCTAGTCCAAGTCCAAAAGCAAGACAAGAACAATGACTCAGCTCAAAGAGAATCAGGCAGAGAAATCTGATTCTCTTTTTACTCTGCCTTTTTGTTCTATCCAGGCCTTCAAAGGATCAGATGAGGACCACCCACATTGAAATGTAGCCTGCTTTACTCAGTCTACCAATTCAAGTATTAATCTCATCTAGAAACACTCTCTTCACTACATCCAGAATAATGTTTAGCCAAATATTTTGGTATCTTATGGCCTACTTGAGTTGACACGTAGAAGTAGCTATTATGGGGTCTAATTCCAATATTACATGGCAGAGAAATAAGGGTAAATTTAATGCTAAGGGTCAATACATTGATAACTAGCACAATTACACATAGCATCATTAAATTTTTTTCTTCATGAGATTTTCTTAAATTTTATGTGCTATGAGATTATGATATAAATTTGTAAGTCTGGGCCATGGTACAAAATTCTCAAAAGTCACTGATCTGGAAAATCTTCTACATGTGTGCAGGTGAAGATATCAAAAGCATTATTTATAGTAGCAAAAAACTGGCTGTTTCTTAAATGCCTACCAATAATGTTGGAGAAATAACAGATGCTCCTTGAATTATGATGGGATTACATACAAATGAACCCCCTGTAAAGTTGAAAAATTATAAGTCAAACTATGTTAAGTCAGGGACTGTCTATAAATCATGGTCTTTTATGATCATGTTTATTTTTTATTAAATCATAACTGTGTACATTGATGCATTTATGGGGTTCAGTATACTGATTTGATACACAGTGTGAAATGCTTACATCAAACTGATTAACACATCCATCACCTCACTTATTTGTTGTGGT
Organism: Arctocebus calabarensis; assembly: GCA_963573935.1. Classification (NCBI taxonomy): domain Eukaryota; kingdom Metazoa; phylum Chordata; class Mammalia; order Primates; family Lorisidae; genus Arctocebus; species Arctocebus calabarensis. Next base: position 5,726 of record CAUYON010086070.1, on the reverse strand, counting down.
AAGACAATTACACTCTATTCTTATGATCAAATTTTATGGTGAAATACTAGTTAACAATGAAAATGAATTAACATAAATAGATGTCGTAAACATAATATTAGTCACAGACTCACTGTACAAAATACTTTATGAAATCAATTCTACAAAATATAAAATGGTCAAAATAATACTGTGTATATATACTAAAGCTATATACCTCTGTAATAAAATGAAAAAGACACAATGTATAATAAATGCCAAGTTCAGTTTATCTGTGTGGGGGACATGAAATATATAGGTACTATTTTACTTCTAAGTTGCAGAGTGAGCATATGGCTTTATTATAATACTAATATTGTACATTTTCTTTCTCAAATACTTTAGGATAGACTTTTAGACATTTTCTATTTTGGAATAATTTTAGACTTTTAGACTTTTGCATTTATAGTACAGAATTCCAGCATATCCTTTTTTGTTCAGTATTCCCTAAAGTCACAACCAATGGTAGAGAGGTGGTCAGTAATATGCCAAAACAAATGGGTCTTTGACTCCTCCCTTCATTGGTATGTGACCATTATCAAATTTTTACATAACTACTATACTATTATTAAAGTGAAGAAATTGACATTGGTACATTAGTACTAAGTAAATTATTGAATTTTTTCCCTAGAGTCTTTTTGCTGTTCTGTAATCCAATCCAAGATAATAGATTTTTGAACAGGCATTAAGACTTGACTATAGGCTCAGGGCCTGTAGCACAGTGGTTACAGTGCTGGCCACATACATCCAGGCTGGTGAGTTCGACCTGGCCGGGCCAGCTAAACAACAGTGACAACTGGAACAACAACAACAACAAAATAGCCAGGCATTGTGGCGGGTACCTGTTGTCCCAGCTACTTGGGAGACTGAGGCAGGAGAATTGCTTGAGCCCAGGAGTTTGAGGTTGCTGTGAGTTGTGACATCACAGCTCTCTACTAGAGGGCAACATAGTGAGACTGTGTCTCAGAAAACAAAAAAGACTTGACTATAAATAAAATCAAGACTTGGCTTGGCTTTATTTTTGTTAAAATATTATATTTCAGAAGTCAAATATTTTTTCTTTTTCTGCTGGGACATGCTTTCATATTTCTTATATAATATGCTCATATTTCTATTTCTTACATTTTTTCCCTTTTATTCTTATGTATTCACTCTGTGGGGTATAAAGTAAGACTTTAGCTGTTATCTTTTTCCATATACACTTCTTCCATTCTTCTGATATGTTTATAATTTTTATAGTTAGCATTTGATATTTGTATCATAGCTGATCTATATCATATATTATCCATTATATCATTATATCTCCTCTCTCTGTCCCTCCATCCCTCCCTCCCTCTCTCCCTTCCTTCCTTCCTTCTCTTTTTCTTTCTGTCTTTGCTTCTTTTCTTTCAGGATCTGACTCTGTTGTCCAGGCTAGAGCTCAGTGGTGTGATCGTAGCTCACTGTAGCCTCAAACTCTTGGATTAAAGCAACCCTCTCAGCCTCAAGAGGGGCACAGGGACTACAGGTGTATGCTACCATGCCTGGCTAACTTAAAAAATATTTTTTAGAGACAGAGTTTCACTATGTTGCCCAGGCTGGTCTTGAACTTCTGGTCTTGAACTTTTGATCTCAAGTGATCCTCCCACCTTGACCTCCCAAAGCACTGGGATTATAACATGAGCCACTGTACCCGGCCCATTACATTGTTTCTTATATTACCTTTTGTTTTCTGTGGAATTAATGTTTAAATTATTTTTTCATTTACAATAGAACCTCTGTAAGTTGACCACCGAAGATACTGTAACAGTGGTCAACATACAGAGGTGATCAATATATAAGGAACTAGGTCTGTTGTACTGATGTATGCATTATGTGCAAGTCTAGTCTATGATAATTAGGCCAACTTACTTAGGTGGTCACTGTAGGAAGGTGGTCAACTATGGATGTTCTACTGTACTTAGTTTTTCATGTATCTGTCAATTTCTCTCAGAATTCTTCAAAATATCTGAAACTATTAGACCATTCAAATGTTTCAGTCTTTTTTTTTTATTCTTTTATTTTATTTTATTTTTACCTGCTCTCTGTGGAAGAATGGTTTGCCCCCTATTTTATTCTTTGTTAAATCATGACTGTGTACATTAATGCATTTATGGGGTACAATGTGCTGATTTGGTATACAATGTGGAATGCTTACATCTAACTGATCAACGTAACCATCTCCTCACTTATTTATAGTGGTAAGACATTTATATTCTATTCTTAATAGTTTTGAAATGTATCATTGCATTATACACATTAGGTGAGGTCCCCCCAAATACCCTCCCTCCTTCTGACCTTTCCCGTTCCCTCACCTCCTTTTTCCTCCTTTTTAGACTATAGTTATGTTCTACCATTCCTATGAATGTGTAGGTGATTATATACTGATTTCATAGTAGTATTGAGTACATTGGATACTTTTTTCCCCATTTTTTTTTTTCAATTTATTGTTGGGGATTCATTAAGTTTTCCCCCATTCTTGAGATACTTTACTGAGAAGAATATGTTTCAGCTCCATCCAGGTAAACATAAAAGATGTGAAGTCTCCATTTTTTTATGGCTTCATAGTATTCCATGGCATACATATACCACAATTTGTTAATTCATTCGTGGGTCAGTGGGAATTTGGGCTGCTTCCATGACTTGGCAATTATGAATTGGGCTGCAGTAAACATTTCTGGTGCAAATGTCCTTGTTGTAAAAATTATTTTTGATCATCTGGGTCTATACCTAATAGAGGAATTGCAGGATCAAATGGTAGGTCCACTTTTAGTTCCTTGAGTGTTCTACAAACTTTTTTTCCTAAAAGGGTGTATTAGCTTGCATTCCCACCAGCAATGTAGAAGTGTTCCCTTCTTTCTGCATCCACGCCAACATCTATAGTTTTGGGATTTTGTGATGTGGGCTGATCTTACTGGAGTTACATGATATCTCAAAGTGGTTTTGATTTGCATTTCTCTGATGATTAAAGGTGATGTACATTTTTTCATGTGTTTGTAGGCCATGTGCCTGTCTTCTTTAGAGAAGTTTCTGTTCATGTCTCTTGCCCACATAGAAATGGGGTTATTTGTTCTTTTCTTATTAATTAATTCGAGTTCTATGTGGATTCTAGTTATCAGACCTTTGTCAGAAGCATATCCTCCCAATATCTTTTCCCATTCTGAAGGCTATGTGTTTGCTTTACTAACTGTGCTCTTGGCTGTGCAGAAGCTTTTTAGTTTGATCAGATCCTGGTAATATTTTTTTGGTCTTGCTTTAATTGCCCGGGGTGGGGGGGGATCCTCCTCATAAAAAATTCTCCCAGGCCAATTTCTTCAAGTGTTTTCCCTGCACTCTCCTCTAGTATTTTTATAGTTTCATGTCTTAAGTTTAAATATTTTATCCAGTGAGAATCAATCTTTATAAATGGTGAGAGATGAGGGTCCAGTTTCATTCTTCTGCAGGTCACCACCTGATTCATCCAGTGCTGTTTAAATAGGGAATCTTTCCCCCAATGAATATTTTTGATAGGATTATCAAAAATCAAATGACGATAAGTGGCTGGGTTCATCTCTTGGTTCTCCATTCTGTTCCATAAATCTATCTGTCTGTTTTTGTGCCAGTAGTAGGATGTTTTGATCACTATAGATTTATAGTATAATCTGAAGTCTGATACCATGATTCCTCCTGGTTTGTTTTTATTTCTAAGTAATGTCTTAGCAATTTGAGGTTTTTTCTGATTCCATATAAAATGAAGAACTATTTTTTCAAGCTCTTTAAAGTGTGACAAGGGTGCTTTCATAGGGATTACATTAAATCTGTAGATTGCTTTGGGTAGTATGAACATTTTAACAATGTTGATTCTTCCCAGCCATGAGCACAGTCTTTTTCCATTTGTTAACATCTTCAGCTATTTTCTTTCTTTGAGTTTCACAATTCTCTTTATAGAAATCTTTCATGTTCTTTGTTACATAAATTCCCAGATATTTCATCTTCTTTGACACTACTGTAAAAGGAATAGAGTTCTTGACTATATTTTCAGCTTGACTATTGTTGGCATATATAAAAGCTACTGATTTATAAGTATACTGAGATGTGGCTGTATTCCTTGATCACTTCTAAGAGTTTTGTAGTTGAGTCCCTGGAATTTTCCAGGTATAGGATCATATCCATGAAGAGTGAGAGTTTGCCCTCCTGACCCCATTTGAATAACCTTGATCCTCTTCTCTTGACTGATGTTGATGGCTAGAACTTCTCTTACTACGTTGAATAGCCGTGGAGACAACAGGAATTCTTGTCTAGTTCCAGATCTGAGTGGAAATGTTTTCAATTTTACTCCCTTCTAAGTATGATATTGGCTGTGGGTTTGCTGTATATGGCCTCTATCAGTTTCAGAAATGACCCTTCTAAGCCCATTTTCTTGAGTGTTCTGATCATGAAAGGGTACTGGATGTTATCAAAAGCTTTTTCTCCATCAATTGAGAGAATCATGTGGTCTTTGTTTTTCATTTTATTTATGTGATGTATTATTTTAATGGATTTACTTATGTTGAACCAACTTTGTAACACTGGGATAATACCAACTTGATCATGATGTATGTATTTTTTGGTTTGTTGTTGAATTCTGTTTGCTTCGATCTTATTGAATATTTTTGCATCGATGTTCAATGATATTGGTCTATAATTTTCTTTCCTTGTTGGGTCTTTTCCAGATTTGGGGATTCTTCATAGAATGTGTTGGGGAGTAATCCTTCTTTTTCTATGTTTTGGAAAAGATTGTGTTACATAGGTACTAGTTCCTCTTTGAAGGTTTGGTAGAAGTCTGATGTGAAGCCATCTGGTCCCGGACTTTTCTTTTTTGGGAGATTTCATATTGTTGATGCTATTTCAGCACTTGATACAGGTCTTTTCAGTGTTTCTAATTCTTCCTGGCTGGGTCTTGGAAGGTGACGTGCTTCCAGGTATTGGCCCATTTCCATCAGATTTTCATATTGCTGATAATAGAGTTTTTTGAAGTAATCATTGACGATTTTTTGAATTTCTCCTTTATCATTTATGATTGATGATATTAGAGGTTTTACTTTTCTGTTTCTGGTTATGTTAACCAAAGGTTTATCAATTTTATTTATTTATGTATTTTTTAAACTTTTTTGTAGAGATAGAGTCTCAATTTATCGCCCTCGGTAAAATGCTGGGGCGTTTACAGCTCACAGCAACCTCCAACCCCTGGGCTTAGGCGATTCTCTTGCCTTAGCCTTCTGAGTAGCTGGGACCACAGGTGCCCATATCAATTTTATTAATCTTTTCAAAGAACCAACTTTTTGTTTTGTTGATTTTCTGAATGATTCTTTTGTTTTCAATTTTATTTAATTCTGTTCTAATTTTTGTAATTTCTTTTCTTCTGCTAGGTTTGGCGTTGGAATGTTCTTCCTTTTTCTGTTGCTTAAGATGTCCCAGTATGTTGTTGATTTCCTCTCTTTCTGTTTTCTGGATGAAGGCTTCCAACACTATAAATTTCTCTCTTAGGACTGCCTTTGCTGTATCCCACAGGTTTTTATAATTTTTTTTTTTTTTTTTTTTTTTTTTTTGTAAGACAGAATTTATTCACAGAAAAGAAAGAAAAGAATACAGAAAGCATTAAGGCATCTGTTAGAGGGAGAAAATTCTAGTGGGGAGAGAGAAGCTCTCTCCGTTTCTCTCTCAGTCTTTCC
>CAUYON010086068.1:0-57455 GCA_963573935.1 Arctocebus calabarensis | reverse complement strand
TGAGTTGGAGTTCTAGACTTCCAATCCGGGGCAGGGGGTGAACTGAAGTATCAAGGTGGCAAGGAAAACATTTATAACACCAATCACATTAAGAGCAAATGGGCTAATACATTCGTAGAAGGGCTACCAGACACATAAACCCACAGATGCGCCCACAGTCAGAAACATCGACATACAAACAAGACATAACAAACAACAAACAAACAGCCAATCACAGAACAACAGCTAAGAAGAAAAAAAAAAGAGTTCTACAATGAAAATGCTTCTTGTAAAATACTTGAGAATAGAGAAGAAGAAAAGCCTCTAACAAATATGATATAAGCACTCTTAGAAGCTATAAGAAGGGAGGGAGAGGAGGAGGGGAGAGAACAAAGAAATTAACACGGGAGAGGAAGAAGAAATGTTTAGTTAAGAATAGGAGGTAATAAAAATAGCCTAAGAAAAGAAAGTGAAATGAAGAATTATTTATCGATGGCACCTCCAAGAAAAGGACATTCAAACAAAAAAATCTCAAAAATATTATTATTCTTATATGTATATAGAATTGCAGTCCAGCAGCAATGATCTGCTGTGAGAGGGGAGCACGGGAGTGGGGCTCATGGCAACGGCGGGGGGCTTGCGGTGGCTGCGGATCTCGGGGGCCACGGTGGTGGCTACTGCGGTGTTGTCACAATTCGCAGGGCAGCGGCACCGTGACTCACAGTAGCAGCGGTGTCAGCGGCTGCACCGCCACACAGCAGCAGTGGCGGCGGTTGCTATGGCCGCAGCTCGCAAAGGCCGTGATGACTGGAGGGGAGGGGGCTCCGCGGAGCTGTTGGTGGGACCTTGAACTTCAGTTATTCTCCAGCTGAAGAGCTCGGGGGCCCACTTCGCCAACTTCCATAGCTCAAAATGTCTTTTCTGTACCTTTCAGGCTTCACCAAGGTCCTCGCCTAGTGTAACGCTGACTGGTCACCCACTCTCTCTATCTCTCAATGATCTGGGGAAAAGGCACTCGCCATTTTGGACATTCTAAGCAGCAGCTTTATTTGTAATTGTCAAAACTTGGGAGTAATAAGAATGTTCTTCAGTAGGTGAACAGTTACATTGTGGTAAATTCAGGGAATGAATTTTTATTCAGTATTAAAAAGAAATGAGCTATGACATCATGAAAAATCATGGAAGAATCTTAAATATTTAGAGTGGTCATAAAGTTTGTGTGGAAATTGCATGGTTATCAAAACACACCAACGAACATTATTTGGAGGTTTTTCTGTGTGTGCAAATTGCACATGAACTTTATGGCCACCCTGTGTGTGTCTACATGCACACACACATACATCAGTATACATTTTTATACACCCACAGAATGTACACCATGAAGACTGAGCCCTAAGTAAGCTTTGAACTCCGACTGATAATGGGATGTTACTGTAGGTTCATCAGTTGTAAAAAATGTTCCACTCTGGTGAGAATGTTAAGATGGAAAACTGTACGTAAGCTCAGTTTTGCTCTGAACCTAAAATTGCCTTAAAAACTAAAGTTTACTAAAAAGTAAAACTGAAGAAACCCCCAAATGGTGTTTCTTTGTGCGTGTTGCCCCCTCATTCATCAAGTACTATTTTTTGATAACTTTCTTTTCTTTCTTTTCTTTGTTGGCTCTTGCTTGAACACCAATTAGCTGGTTATTATTCATCCTGGCCTAAACCTTAATACTTCTTTATCTTTTGCTCCTGTTTTTCCATGTCATTTTTTGCTAGGCATTCTTTTCGAAAGAGCTCTTCAGCTTTACCCTATACCACTCTATTAACTTAAATTTTTTCTGCTATCACACTGAGCAACTATATCTCTAAAATCCCTTCTGTTAATGTGTTCGTTTTCACATTTATCAGCTCTGTTTTTGTGTTTAATTGATGCATATCTCATATCTCTCTGATACTCATAGAGACATGTTTTCTTCTACCCTCTACTTTATCTGTTCTTCTAAGTTCTTTATTCTGTTTTGTTTTTCTGTCTTTTAAGGTAGAAGCTTTTCTGAATGTGATTTATACTTGACTACTCCTATTTAAGAAAGCAAAGAGCAAACATACAGACAAGCTGATCTGAATTCTTTGTGTGTGGATCCGGTGTTTTTCTAGGTTAGTCACATTAAAGGATCAACAGGAAAGGGCCTGAGCCTTTGTACTAGGGAAGCCAAAATGTTAGTAGCTATCATATTTCTTCCCCACTTGACCACTTGACATGGTAAATGCTCTAGTTTTCTGCTATAACATAAACCTGACTGCCAGTACTCTCATGATTCAGGGGAAAAGGGATTTGGGATGTCACTCTTCTCCATGCAGACAGTGAGTTAAACCATCTTTTCCAGCATGTTGTCTGTCTTTCATACTTTTGCACCCCATGTCCCCCCCTGGTCAGGTAACTTTCTGATTAAATTATGTGGGAACAGAAAGCAAGTAACTGAGTATTCATCTTGCTGCTTGGGGCCCAGGAGTGGATGTGTCCCTCATTCAGGGAATGTGCTCCTTCCCAGCTTTGCCACTGGCACTCCTTTCATGAAAACAGGAGCCTCAAATCACTGAGCCCCTCTGGGCCTGTGTAGTGGGAACATAATTAGTTCTTGTGGAGGTCTCCCTCAAGAGGGTGCTTTCTCTCATGCATAAGTCAGTTATCCTGCTTGTATCCACTTTCCATTTTTCAATATGTATTAATTCTTATATTTTGTTGTTGCCTCCTCGGTGCTCCTTAGCCTGTGTGTTTCACTCATTCATTTGACAGATATTGTCTGACCACCTTCCAGGTGCCCAGTGCTGCATCAGGGGATGTGGATACAAGGAGAAAATGGAAATTCCTACTCTCGTGGGGTTTTTGCTTTAGGAGCAGGAGTCGAAGAAAAACGAAAAAGTAAACTGCAGTGTCTTTGTCAGCTCTGTGCAAAGACCCTGTAGGGAACAGAGAATGTGCTGGTCAGAGAAGCCTCCCTAAGTAGGAGCTGTCTGCACTGACACGGGCAGAAGTGGAGAGTGAACCTCGGAGCAGGGGCAGGAGATCCCACAGCCCTTGGCTGAGTTCCTGAGTATGTTCTGAGCTCCTCCTCTGCTCCCAGGGCATCTGGAGCTCACTTTAATGTGACACTTACCATCATGTGGTGCTGTAACTATTAAATTACATGTTTACTTCCACATCTTGGCAGAGTCACTCAACATCTGGAGCTTTGTCTTATTAACTTGTATATTCCCAGAACCTAATACATCACATTAGGTGTTCAGCTCATAATTGTTGATTCCAAGAATGATAGATGAGATGCTCAAGTAAGGCTGGAAGGAGGCCCTCAAGCTCTGAAGTGGAGATCGGGGTCTGGCTGGGTAGGAGCACTGTATATCTGCTTTCGGATCCCCTTTGTGTGCCTGTTAACACCAGAAGAAGGTCATCCTCCAGGACTTTCAGTCACAAAGCATATCAGTACGTCATCTGCTGTCATGTTGTACACTTAGTCACTTCTGACTTTAACTCAGTGTGACTATGTGGAATGAATCACCAGAACAAGGTCATCCCCCAGGCCCCTTATACTCACAAAGTATATCAATAAGTCATCTGCTGTCATTTTTTCGTTTACAGCTTCCTGGTCACTTCTTTCTTTAAATCAGTGTGACTATGGAGCATGAATCACATACAAAGTTTCTACATGACTTTTCTCCCGTGGGAGAAACAAAACTATGAGAAGGAAATGATGCAAGCTCCGGTTGTCATTTCTATTGGCCTCGGGGCCTGAGGCCAAAGGGAGTTGTTTCCCAGAAGTCTATGTGAGGTTTTTCCAGATGTGCCAGAGCCTATGTAGCTTCCATGTCAGCTGGGTTATTTGGACCTGTCCCACCCCACCCCCACTCCACATCAAACATCCCTGCTGTTTAAGCTCCCTGGGGAGAAGATGGCAGGCACATGTTTGCTGATCACTCTGTGATGGATCTGAGCTCCGTGGAGGGGCTGGGTTAGAGAGGAGAGAAGGAACACAGTTTCTCCACAGGAAAACAAGACAGACGAAAGACCAGGTGTGCTCTTCCCTTCTTCGAGGATTTAAACCTGAACAAATGGGCATCAGCTCAGTAAAGATGGGTTTACTTCTCTTTAACTCACTTTGGCCATGCTCCCTGGGTCTCTGAGCTGGTGTTGTCCCTCGACAGTGTCATCACCATTGAGATTTCCCTGCCAGCCTATTTTTAAGACTGACCTTTGTGCCACATTTCCATGGCAGGGTCCCCCCAGTTACCTTCCAAGGCTGTGACCCAGTTTACTTAATGTAAGGCCCACATAGCATTTGGAAATTTAGTAACAAAGAATGCCTCTCCTCATACAGTAAAGGGTCTCATTTCCTGGCCCCAGGCCCTCCCATGATGCCCCTGGTCTAGCCCCCATGGGTCCTCTGGTGTAATTTTGAGATCACACCATTTCTCCATCTTACCTTGTCCTGGTGCTCTCATCCTCCTGGGAAAGTCACTCCCTCAAACCTGGCATGTCCACCTTCCTTGTAACATTTGTAATTTATCTTTGACAAAAACATTTTTTAAAAAGTATATACACTGACCTTCTCATCTCAATCTGAAATCTGGGTCACCTCCTCCCATCCCAGGTAAAACTGTTGTTTGTCACAAAATATTGATGCTAGATATTTGATTTTATCACTCTGTATACTGACACCTATTTTGGACTGAATGATAACACTTTGCAGTTACTCCAACTTCTAGACTTGCATGGTTGGATCATCTCATTCTAACAGGAACCCTTTAATGTGAATGGTAACATTTTCCCCATGATTACAGTTGAAGATATGGGTGCTTTAGAAGGTTGTAATTTACCGGATGCCACACAGCTAGTAACAGCAGAGTCAGGATTTGAATCGGTGTTTGTCTGGCAATAGAGCTGTCAGTCGTAGGCAGCAAGTTAACATAATTTGAATTCCTTGAGGAATTCAGAAATTCTGGAGTGAGGAAGTCCGCCACCATTCCACGTAGCAGATGCCACACAAGAGAGAGGCTAGCTGTGCTTCCTTTATTTCATAGGGCGTGTCCCAAAGAGAAATCATCTAAGGCTTTGCTTGCTGAGTCATTTTTCCTTTCGTTCATCCATATCACCGATTTTTCCCTTTCCTGGATAATTTTCATTTGCATAAAATGGTCAGCAATTTCTCCCATGTTAGAAAAGCAAGCAAACAAATAAAAAGACCTTCTCTCTCATATCTGCCTTCAGCTCCCATCACATTTCTTTGGTCTTATACAGCAAAAAGTTGCTCTTACTTGATCCTCCCTTTTCTGTCCACACACTCCAGTTAAACTTTCTTCTGCACCATTCTCCACCAAAACTGCTATCATCACTGTCACCAGCGACTCCACATGGCTCATCCTATGCCATTTCTTCAGTTCTCAGCCTACCTAGTGTATAAAAAATGTGACACAGTTGATACATTTATCTCCTTAAGAATTATCTTCTCCCAGCTTCTAGAACTCTGCACTTCCTGGTTTTCTTCCTACCTGACTAGAACTCCCTTTTTCACTTCTCCACCTTTATCTCTACTATTTCCATCCTCTGTTTGTTTATTTCATCTAAGATTGACCCTTCCTGTGAGTGCCTTCACTGAGGAGCTTTGCTAGATTGATCATTCCTTTATTCTATTTTACTTCAGGGCTTTCTCTTTTTTGCTCTGTGGGTTTCCCCTGACATTGTTTTACTCTAAAAATGGAGATGGGAATCATTATTTCTGTATCTTGCTCCCCGCCAATCCCCTTCATTCCCTAATTTGGGGAATCCTTACCTCAGATTGCTGAAATCTATAATTTATGTGAAATCTATAAATTACTCGGTGTAAGTAAGGGTCAAATGATTTAGAACTGAAGAAGAGGAAATATTTACATAGGTGATGGTGAAGTGAGGAGTGAGGAGAATGAGTCCTTTCTAAGGATCAGTTGGATTTTGAGAATCTTTGTCTAAGGTGAAGAAACTCGTGTACACCCAAATAAATGTTCCTATATTCAAAAAATGTTTAAGGTATCTTCTTATGGGTTTCAGGGGGGAAAATATAAAGAATTGCTAATATTCAAGACAGTTAGTGTAGGAAATGCTTACTGTCTTGGTCTCTCTCCTTCCCTGCTAATGACAAATAATTGGCTGTTCTGAAGGGTTAGAATGTCAAAAATTAGTGAAATAAGTTTACCTGGGAACTCTTATTTCATGATCACCAGCTGGCAAATCAAAGATGTGATTTCTTTGGGAACAGATATCTATGTCCTGCAGAAGGCTTAGAATATGGCAAGTTATTGCATCTTAGCTTTATGCTGGTAATTTAAATGTTATGTGATTGTGTAATTGCAAAATATGAGGGCTGTCCAGAAAGTGTCCATACATTGCTAATACAATTTTTCATAGTACATGGGTGGATGCTAAGGTAAAAATAGTTCAAAATTAAAAAATAGGTGCAGGGCGTGTGTGGAGCCTAAAGGTATTACAATGGCTTCCAGCTGGGTTTCCATGAATGTTACCGGCTTGGCAAATGAAGCTCCCGAAATTCCGGACATGTGGGAGATTGGCTTCAGGGTGTCTATCGCTTTGCCACCGATAGAAATGACTTCCGGAGGAACTTGATCCTCAATTTGGGACCCTTTGCTATGGGAATTTGGCTGGCCAGGAATTTGAGTGATATTGATCTCATGGCACCTCAGCCAGGGGTGTAGCCAAACAAATGGAATCCTGTGTTGCACCTGAACCTTTCAAAAACAGAGCCTATAATCTGTGACCACCACAAGATATGCCTTGATTGCAGCTGAAGTTTGATCCTCATGGGCACCTTCCCTTCTGTACCTGGTTTCATTTTGTTCCCAGTCCCCTCAGAACTCCATTCTCTGGTCAGCAGTCAGGCTTCAGCTAAAGCATTGCCTCTGGTCTTTAAAGTTCTGTACATAGTTCAGTTCTGTACATAGTTCTGTATAAGATTTGCAGAGGGTGATCTTTGCTCCTGAGGAATAATGATGTTGTTTTAATAAATATTTAAATAAAGACTGCACACACACAAAAATGGTAAAAAATAATAACTTATAGCAGAAACTCCTTGAGATAAACTCCACAAGTGATGTGGTGTCAACTTACTTCCGAAGTTCACAAAAAGTCACTTACTTTGAGTTTTTCTGCAGCATACCATGTTTTGCTTCTTCTTAGAACCTAGGTTAGTTGATGCAAGGGAGAACAGGATGTTGGGTCATTTCCTCTGGGGATAGAAGTTTCTATGTTCATTACCTTGAATACATATTGACATAAAGCCCTCGAATTTTAACATGGCTTCTCAGCCTCTCTTTTGAAATTATTTTTAAGTAGAAGTATGAGTTGTGCATAATGATTTGTTCTTGGCTTCATCTCTGGTATTCCAGGCTTAGAAATCCATGTTGGGCAATAATATACAGTGAGGAGATTTATTTTTTCTAGGTTAAGCAACTCTGGCCCTTAATTAATCAAAGGAAATGGATTCGATAGAGCCAAGAAAGTTGAGATGCCCAGGGCTAGCAGCCTAGAGAGTTGATTCAATGAATACCTATTGAACAAATGTTTATTGAATACCTGTTGTGTTCCTGATACTATTCTAGGAGGTAGAAGTGCAGCAGTGAACGACAATGTCCTTGCCCACAGGCATTTCCATTCCAGTTGAGAATATTAAAAAATAAATAAGCACCTATACTGTAATGCAATGTAGATAAGGGCCAGGAAGAAAAGAAGACCATGTACAGTAATAGAGAGGAATGGATTACCTGCTATTTTATAAAATGCACCCAGCAAAGGTTGAGCTGAAAAGGGGACAACTGAGCAGAAGGCGATAGGTTGAGGGCCAAGTTGTACAGATATTCAGGGTGAAGAGAGAAATGATTTAAGAAAAGCAAATAATAGGCATTAATATTGGAATTTTAAGAGTTTTACACATTTGGGGAGTAGGTACCTTCCCAATCATAGTCAGAATATCAGTCTTTAAAACAAAAACAAAAACCCAACAATCATCCCACATTTGATAAAAAAGCAGTTAACTGGCGAAAGAAAGAACAGAGGGCCTGGATTCAGAAAACCTGAGTTCAGGCCTCTGCATTGCCTTTTACCAGCTCTGTGGCCTCAGTTAAGTTATCCACATCTAATACCTCATTTAACCTGTAATCACTGGGAGATTATAATAAATAATCTGGCATGGAAACTGGAGTGTCAGCCACACCATGCTGGGTCCTTACACCTGGAGGCCATAGTGAATAACGATCTTCACTATTCCGAGGTAATTATGTGCTCCTGATCAATTCATTTCCCTTCCACCTTCAAGGCGCCCTGTGCTAGCACTTTGTAAAGTCTAAGATGCTATCTGGTGCTCAGCTATGACACAGGGTACTGTTGCTGGACTATGGAGTTCATCTGCCTATCACCCAAGCCCATCAACAGAGAAGGGGATGAGAGATCAACAACTTCACTTTATTTACAGAATCACCAGCAATTTCAGAGAACAGTGAAGATATATCCTCAAAGAGCGCCTCTGCTCTCCTGTTACCCTTTGCCAGCTGCATACTTTCACAGCAAGGGCTCTACTCTCCTTACTCTTTGCCAGCTGTATACTTTCACAGCAAGGGCTAACACTGGCAATGTTATCAATCACCAAAACATACATTAGGCAGATCCCCTTCCCCCATAGGTTTCAAGGTTATAAAACATCTTTCTGTTTTCAAAAGTGGCTCTATCCTCAAATCATTTTGACTCTGGACTAAATTCATAGAGTAAACACTTTACACTCTCCCTAGTGCCCATAGTGCCCTGAATCCTTGACCAGCACCTGGGTCCTTGCCTTGTACCTTGGCAAGGTACTTATCTTCTTACTTTATCTATGACAGAGGTCTTGAAAGGAAATAGACAAGTCCAGGTGGCAGCACATGGGCCCATCCAGCCCTGCCAGGGCCTGTCCAGCAGTGCCCTGGATTTAATGGCTATTTTGAATAACAGTGGCCGCCAACACTGTAGCACAGCACTTACCAAACTATAGTGTGTGTACACTTACGGTCATGAAGCCGCCAAACAGACCTGAATACATTTTCTCTAGGTATAAGCTTTATCCTTTAATAAGTAAACAGATATTATGGTATAAGATACAAATTTTATGTTTATAAGATCAAAACAAAATTTTAGAGAAATAGCTAAGTCTTAATTTTTTATATGTGAAATGTGATTGTTATTATATTAAAAGGGTTACAGGAAGATTAGTTTCTTATATCAACAAATAGAAAGCATGCCAACTGGACTGTTTATCACGTTATAGACACTTAACAAATGTCACTTTCCTTCCCTAGTAGGACTAGGACAATTGAGTGGCTTTGTTATTCTAAGTATTCCAAATGGAGTCATTATTTTGAAAATGGTATTGGTAATAGTTCTAATTTTCACTTATTAACTCTACATGTGTAAATAGAGTTGTTCCAGCCCTTATTTGCCTATACAAATTATAAGGCCATATTAACAGCAAAAATTTAGAATTTATTAACATTGACTTTACTGATGGGTGTATTCAAACTCCCCTGAAATTCACAGCTATTTTCAGATCATAGACATTGTCTTTCTGTTCTTTGGCTTATTTCCCCCACCTTCTATGTCACTGTTCTGGAAGTCACAAATTACTTGTAACATCAAACTAGTAATTAACTTCTTTTATGTTTATTGGATATTTGAATAAATTGCTCTTTCATAACTTCTTCCTATTTTTCAGAAAGACAGTTTTGTTTTTCCTGTTGATACATGTTTTTCTATCTATTATGAAAGGATAACCAGTTGTAAACGTTGCAGATAGTGTCTCAGTTTTTGCTTCTTATTTTTACTGTTTCACTCTGTATGTTTGTGTACATGTCCTACAAGAAAATCTTAGAATGTGCATCCAGTCAGATTTAATACAGTCTTTCTCTCCGGATTTTCCTTTTTGTAAGAAACTATCTCCTACCTCCATGTAATTAGTTCTCCAGCATTGTTTTTTAACATCATTACGATTACTATTCAGATATTTAATCCATTTAGATATACATTTTGTATATAATAACAGATAAAGATCCAATATTATTTTTTACAAATGTTTTCATTTGTCTGTACACTTTCATAGCTGGCCATCATTTCCTTTTAATTTATATTGCCATTTTAATTTATATGTAGTTCTATTTCCACACTCTATTTATTAGTTGATTTCTCTCTATTCCACTATCATTTTTTTGTAATCATTATACATTTATTATATATTAATATTAAGCATTGATACCTAATCTGGATTGTGATTTCTAACACACATTTTCAACTTGTTTCATTTCTGTCTTCACTTTTTTTATTTAGGTTATAGGATCACCCTGATAAATTCTATAAAAAGCCCTTTAAGATTTAAAGCCCTTTGAGCCTGGAGTTTATAGATTAACACATCAAAGTTGTCACTTTCATTTTACTGAATCTTTTAATTTAAAAATCACATATATACTTAATTAGTGCTTTAAAGTATTCCAATAAAGTTTTAAAATGTTCTACTTAAAGCCCTTAAATTATCTGTTATTAGATGTTTTAAAATACTTTGTAGTTTCATTGTTATTGGAAAGTGTATTTTTTATTCAATACGTTTTCTCTTGGAGTGTTATTGAAATAAATAAATGGATTTTATATACATTCTTATGTTTAGAAACATTATTGAATTATTTTTAATACTTGCCATATTGGTTTGGATATTATACATAGATGGTTACATTACACAATGTGGTATTGGCTGGCTATTATACATAGATTACACAATGTGGTATTGGAAACAAGATGGATAAATAGATTAATAGGCAGAATAAAAACTCGAGAATAGGCCCACTAAGATTGGAAAACTAATTTTCAACAAGGCACAAAAGCAACTCTTTAAAGAAACAATACTCTTTTTGATGTACGATTCTGGGAAAAGGCATATGCTTGTGAAAAAAAAGGACTGCATTATACATACCACCATACACAAAATAATGTGAAATAAATCATAGAACAGAAAATGTAAAAAGATGAAACTATAAAATTTCTAGAGGATAACATAGGAGAAAATCTAATCTTGAGATTGGAAAAGATTTCTTTCTTTTTTTTTAAATTAAATCATAGCTGCATACATTAGTGCAATCCCAAGGGGTACAATGTGCTGATTTCATATACAATCTGAAATGTTTTCATCAAATTGTTTAACATAGCCTTCATGGCATTTTCTTAGTTATTGTATGAAGACATTTGTATTCTGCATTTAGTAAATTTCCCCTGCACCCTTCTAAGATGCACCATAGGTGTGGCCCCACCAATCACCCTCCCCCATCCCAACCTCTCCCCTCCCCGCCCCTCCCTTGCCCCTTTCCTCATATTCTTGTGCTATAGTTGGGTTATTGTTTTCAGAGGAAACCCATAAATTAGCTTCATAGTAGGGCTGAGTACCTTGGATGCTTTTCTTCCATTCTTGAGATACTTTGCTAAGAAGAATATGTTCCAGCTCCATCCATGGAAACATGAAAGAGGTAAAGTCTCTATCTTTCCTTAAGGCTGTATAGTATTCCATGGTATACATGTACCACAATTTATTAATTCATTTGTGGGTTGATGGGCACTTGGGCTTCTTCCATGACCTAGCAATTATGAATTGGGCTGCAATAAACATTCTGGTACAGATGTCTTTGTTATAATGTGATTTTTGGTCTTCTGGGTATATACCCAGTAGAGGAATTATTAATCTTATTGATAAACAAAAAAGAGTAGGTTAGACAATTGTCAGTACCCCTTCCACTTAGTATTTTTTGTGACATCCTGAAATTCTAGATTTAGAAATGCACAACAGATATCTGAGCCATCAAAATAAGCTTTCCTATGATTAATATATTTTTCTAAAAGTATTGTTATGGGGACCATCCAAAGAGTTTACAGAGTCCCGTTATGAATGCTATCACCTGCTCCTCTTTTCCCCAAGAAACGCCTCATGAAATCCCTGCACGGCTCTGGCTATTCCCCAGGCTTCCACACTGCCCTCTGGGCCAGGCTCTCCACCTGCCCTCCTCTGTTCACAGCTGGCCTGGGTAGCATCTCACAGGTCCTCATTCTGTGTTTCGTGCAGCAGCTGAAACCTTCTTCCTAAACCCACAACCCAAGAACGACGCTCCTGTGCTGACCACCTTTGCTCTTCATCCAGTTTTCATCACATGATTCACGAGGGCATCCGGAGCTGAGCACCAGCCAGGCTGTGATGTCTTTAGCCCCTGCTCTAAAGACATCCCTCTTCTCCCTCACACCTGCCTGAGGGTCTTGCCCACCCCTGCCTTTGTCTTAGAATCCTGTGCTCTGTGGTCATTCTGACTTAGATCACACGTGCTCTGGCAAGGCCCATATCCCCCGGTCTCTAGCCCGAGTCTCCTCTACTGCGTGGTACTGCGTCACTGTGGTGTGTTTATTTTCTACGTCTCCCTGTAACCTCTGGGAGGCTCTGTCTTGGTGGCTGTTAATTCTGAAGTACCTATTCAAGTGGTCAACACATAATAGATGCTCTTCAAAATTATTATTTTCATTATACTTGTAATTTAATGACTTTTTAATGATTCACATTTACTTATTTATTTGTATTTTAATATAACACAGATTGTATGTATCATCATGGATAACATGTTATTTTGAAATACGTGCCCATGGTAGTATGGCTACATTGGGCTCATTAACACGTGCATGACCTCACACGCTTGTCATTTTTGTGTACTGAGAACACTGAACATATTCTTTCCGGGAAATTTTCAAGAATATAATACATTATCATTAACTAGAGTTATCATGTTGTAGGATAGATCACTAGAACTTCCTTCTATATGAGTAAACTTTTGTATCCTTTGACCAGTATCTCTCCACTCTGACTTCATTTTTGAAATTGTTTTTGATGAATGCCATTGAGTGTTGTATTTACACATGCATTTATAATCACATTTGCTACCTGCCATACTTCTGAAGCATTTATTCATTAATTTAGTGTGGGGTGGAAGGGTTTCAAAAAGTGTATCTTTTGGGTGGCGCCTGTGGCTCAAAGGAGTAGGTCCCATATGCTGGAGGTGGCGGGTTCAAACCCAGCCTTGGCCAAAAACTGCAAAAAAATGAAAAAAATGCTTAAATTGATTTTTAAAAAGTGTATCCTTTAATACTTGAAAAGACAAAACAATTTTGTGTTTAAAATAGCAATGATTTTAATTGCTATTAAATAGTAATGATTTTGATATACTCTACAGTATTTTATAAAGTTTAATCTATTTTATTACTGACCCAGACTGAAATCTGGACAAATTGAAAAATATAGAAAATAAAAATACTGTTTACTGTTAATGTGCATCTATCTTGTTTGGAAATACATTCCCAAGTTTTTGTAAGGGTAGTTACATTTTTTAAATTTCCAAGGAAATTTTTGGGTGGGATATAATATTTAATTCTTTACTAAAAATGGCTGCTAACAGCACCAACATTTTATACTTGTCAACTCTTTTTAAAAATAAATGTTCTTTAGATCTACTTTAGGAGACCGTGACCTTCTAAAATGAATAATAGAGGACCACATACTACTAAAGGAACAGAGAAAAAGCTATTCCTATGGTTGAAATCAATTAGTGTGGAATTGTGATGAATTTCAAAACATCTGACTTCTACGGAAGAATGTATTTGGTGTACACTGGAATTTCAAAAAGGGGTAAGAGAAAATTGTGCTCTTGGAAACAATTAGCATGCGTGTTTGGTTTCTTTGGTGGTATTGACTGTGCGGTATCCCAACGGCTGTGTAGAGACCTGCCCCGACAAGTCACCTGCTCCTGCCCATTCTACCTCAGCCCACACTGTCTACCGATGTGTTTGCAGTGCCGACAGCAGGCCTGGGGCAAGTGGGGCTGTGCAAACTTGCTTGGTCTGTTCTGGCCTGTGTCCTGGGTTCTCTGCAATCTGTCTCCACAGTCAACGAGAAATCTACATGCAGCTTTATCAGGTTTTTTCTCTTTCATTCCTAAAGTAGTTTGGAAAGCCTTTGGGATCAAAGTACTACACCTACATTTTATTACACTCACTCAGTTCTCCAAGTCTTGGTAGATAATTTTTGGCCTGTCTAAGGTAATATCCCAGCACCTCAATGAGAATGACTTACGAGTAACTTGAAAATCCTACCGTGTTCTGCTCTCATCAACGTGCTCTTCTCACCAAATCTATTGTACATGAGTCATAACATTTCTGTTTCACATGTGAAATACACTAGGTGGCTGCAAGTTTTGTCATCAAACGAGTTCACTTCAATTTTTTTAAGTTATCACAAAATTAGTATATTTTATGGTGTTCCTTTTAAGATGTATGATACCTTTAAGTTCTATCCAAGGTGTTATGGGATTGCAATTAATTAACATCTGTAGTAGAAGCCACTTTGCTATTTGGGAAATATTTCTTTAAAAGACTTGAAAAAATTTAGATTTTAGAAAGTCAAAGCTTCTGTCTCTCATGAAGTCGAACCAAATCTTTCACAGCCTCTGAAATATATTTAGACAATGCACGATGTATACTTTGCATGTCTGTCTTTTTTCTCGTGTGCTACTTGTCTTTCAACTCTATTCTCAATTTAACTTTTAAAATACCTGTAAGTGAGGCTAGATAAGGACATATTCAACGGCTGTGGTAAAAACTATGTGTGGTGCGTTGGGTGTTCCCACAATGGTGAACATGGTCCCCATCAGAACCTGCTTCCTTCAGGGGTTAAAATGCAAGTGGAAAAAGCAACCATTTTTGTGCAAGTGTCCACCTTATAACTGCTCTTAGATTAATTTTCATTTTTTCTGGAGGTTTGACTCAGACATCACTAGTATAATTGATTTCTTTTCATAATCTTTGAAAAACAGGACTGCAGCACAAGCAGGGCAACCCTCCATCCCTGTCCTGCATCTGAACATTTGCAGGAACATTCACTGGAAACTGCGGACCCAGCATAACCAGGCACCCGAGAGCAGACAGCCTCCCGTGCCTGCCTCCTCGGCCCTCACGGTTGATCGCATAACCCCAGACCATAGCAGATTGCTGTCACAGAGGCCTGTGTGCTGAAACCATGTGTAGTCCTGTTCCATTAGGGTGTGCAGGGAAGTTCTGCTGCATGCATAAAATACTGTATTAGCTTTTCGCCCAAATGTGCTTTGTTTGACTATTAAAAAAAAAAAAAAGATGCTTTTAAAGGTGTAGTCAAAAGCTGAGATACATCAGAAACTACATCTGTCGTGTTATTTTATTTTATTTTATTTTATTCTCCCATCATTACCCCGTTGAGAATCACTGGATCCTGGAAAGTCGGGATGCACGGCAGATGTGACCGCAGACGTGAACTCCTTCAGCTCCTCCTCCCTCCTTGTCTCACGGAGACCGTGAAAGTGCCTATGTGCAAATTCATTTTTAGCACCGTCCAAATTATTTACAAGTGCTGTTGGAATTCAGAATTCTGTTTGTGGTACTACTGCTCAAGTGACTAAACCTTAGAGAACACTAACAGTGAAAACTAGGATTTTTATTCAAGAGACTGATCAGCTGCCATCGTGAGGCCACCATTTACTTGCCCAGGTGATCTAGTAACCTGATTTTCAATATAAGAGCTTTGATCTGAGCTGAAGATTCAGATGCAACAATGTTGTGTGATTCAGCTCACGAGGTTTGGCCTGCCACAGACCCTGACATAAAGGGATATAAGCTTTCGAATGACACGTGACCCTCCTGCCATGCACGAGAGAGAGAGCCAGATGAATGAGCATGGCCATCGCCGGCCATTGGGACCGTCAGTGAACTTCCAAACTGGTAGCCAGATGCACCAGATTCCACAGTCAATGTCAAGTCACAGCAGGAAATGAGAAGGAAGACCATCTCACATGAAAGAGCATGGCTTTGTTTTTTCCAATATCATAGAATTTTTTCAAAGACATAGAAAATGGACACAGGAGCCAAATGAGTAATGAAAACCCCTCATAATAAATGAAAGGTGCCTACATAATGCAGTCTTATTTTCAAGAATTAATTATTAGAAATCCACCCTGAAAAATAATCCTACTATAATTTTGCTCTCATTTACATTATTCTGAAGACATGCAAGTATACGGTGAGCCTCACTCAGGCTCAGCTCCTGGTGACACCAGCCACCCTGTACCGCAACCCCAAACTCAGTGGGAACCCCAGTGTTTGGCCCAGTAAGTGATGCACTTCTGAGCCCAGGTGGTCATTTTCACAGTGACCGGTCAGCCTTCCAGTCTGTACTGACCAGATGCTCCTGGTTGATTCTCATGTTTGTATTCACTGTAGACTTTAAAAATAAAACTGACTGTATGGTCATTTTCAAGATAAATAACTGAAAATGAAGGATGAATGGATGGATCAGCAGATAAACCAAAGTAATAATAAAAAAGGAAAAAATAAATAAAATGCTCAAAGACATTAAACCAAGGAAAGACTGCAAAACAGCGTCAATCTCAGGTCAACAGTGGAGGCACAAGGACTCCCTGTGATGAGACTCCTGATGGGATCCTGGGATGGAAAGAGGACATTAACCAAAAACGTCATGGAAATCTGAATAAGGGTCAAACTTCAGTTAATGTGTCCATATTGTGACAAGCACACTCGGGTCATGTAAGATGCCAATGACAGGGAAAGTGGATGCAGAGTGAAAGGAACTCCCTATGCTATCCTGGAAACTTTTCTGTAACTTTCCAACTAATTTTAATTTTAAAGAGAAAAAGTCATTTTTAATAATGATAGTTATTTTTTTTTTCATGTGCACCTATTTTTCTGGTTAAAATCTAGCCAAAGTCTAAAATTTGGGGTCTCATCACTTTTATCTCACGTTCAGTGACATTCTTAGGATGTAGGGCATTAAGATTTTGAACATTCTATTACTTTCAGCATTATGTCCATGGATTGAAAAGATTTTTTTATGAACATATAAAGATGTTATATCTTTACACGGATATATAAAAAATTGGTAAGTACAATGCTTCCCATGATGGAGAATAATAAATGCTATCTCCAAAGTCTTGCTCAGTTATCTAATCATCAGATTTTATATTATATTATAGAGACTAATTTTGCCTTTTTATAGTATTCTTCTGTTCTGTGTATTATTAAAAAGACCCTAAAACATGCCTGAATTTTTGTTGTGGTGGTCATTTTATTATAATAATTGAAAACAATCAAAACTGCATTTGGCCTAGTCTATGTTCATTTTCAGTGTGGAAAGATAAAAATTATATTTTTTGAGATTTTATTGGGTAGGAAACCTTTTTTTTGTAAAATGCAACTCTAAAGGAAAATGCATAGTCATAAAACCTGTAAAGGCTGGTCTATAGAGATGGTACCCAAGGACTCACTGATGGGTCTCCAGAAGCACAGGGAGTCCTGAGCCCACGGTTCCTGAGGGACTCACACTCCGATAGGCAGAGATCGGGTATATTCAAATACAAACCAGATGTAACACATGTAATCCCAGCTTATTATTGAGAAGGGAGAAACATTCTCTACCCTACCCAAGGATTCACTATTCTTATATTTTTAAAAAACAAAGAGGAGTTCTCCCTATGAAAACAATTTTGTATACTCCAGTAATATCAGTTCACTCAGGATAATAATTAACACCCTTGATTCTAAGTTCCCAACATCAAAAGCCCCATATTTCTAAATTATACATTCCACGAGTTTCCTAGAATGTCTTCTATCATCTGTGTCCAATTCCCTCTCCATATGACAACCTGATCAATAAAATTGCCAGCCACTCCAGCACCGATATTTCTTTCCCTTGAGTCTGTGTTTCACTTATTTTAGTTATCATCGTGTCTCTCCTCGAAAGGTTTGTGATTTCCTGCAGGGCTGGGCTCACGCCTAGCTGTTCAGTATTCCCCACAGCATAAAACAATTCTGGGACCTGGTCAATGTTCAATAAATAATTTTCAGTCTGTTGATGGAGTGGGAAAAAATGAAACATATATTATATTTGAAAGAAGAACCAAAAATTTCCAGAAATAGTTTTTCAATTCAGTTTTCAGAAAATGTTCATTGAAAGCATGTTTTCAAAAATATGTGTATATCTGTAATTCTTCTAATTGTCTGTTTTAAAGTATTTTAATTGAAAAGTTTACTATCAAAGAAACTCTATTGTCTAAAAAAAAAAGGAAGACAGAGGAAGAAAAATAAATTTTGAAGAAGAATGTGACAACAGCGATAGATCCATATTAGTCTTTTTGGAAAATAATTAAATCTTTTTCAATTCTATTTTTTTCCAGTTCTTTATTTCCAGTGGTTTTATGTATTCTCAATTGTCTAAGTCCGTTTGTGCTGCTGTAACAGAATGATGCAGACTGGGAAATTTGTAAAGAACAGAAAATTATTTCTCACAGTTCAAGGCTGGAAAGTTCAAAGTCAAGGCACTGGTAGGGTTGGTGTCTGGTGAGGGCTCTGCACTCTGCTCCAAGGTGATGCTTTGAGGGCTGTGTCCTCTGGATAGGAGGAACTCTGTGTAGAAGGCAGATGGGAAAAGAGGAGAAAATCCCCTCTGCCAGGTCCTTTTTCAAGGGCACCTAATCTCTATCACCAAGAGCAGGACTCAAGCACTAAGCACCTCTAACAGCCCCACCGCTTGACACTATCAAATCTGCATCACCTGAATTGAGCGGGAACCATATTCAAACCATAGCACCAGCTATGCTAGTTGTATAGTTTGATGCATTAAAAACTAACTAAACAGATTTAAATTATTTTTCATCCCTTGTTATTATTCATTCTAGTCCAAAAATTTTTTTAAAATCAGCTCAATTAGGGAATGAATTATGTACAAAAATATGTCACTTATTCTGTATGAACAATTTGATGAGTTTTTATTTATTTTGGTGAATTTGGTTAAAGTATAATGCTGTGTCCTGCCTCCAACAAAATCATGCTAGAGAGCCTTCTCCGTCCTCCAAAACTGACCCCAGGTTCTCTTTTAGTCAATTCTGCCTCCATGTCCCTGGCTTCTGGCAAACAGTAATCTGACTCCCATCACCTTCTAGAATTCCCACTTCTAGAATTTCATGTAAATGGAATCGCACAGTACAGATATTTTTGTGTTTGGCTTCTTTCACTTAGTGTGGTGATTTTGCGATTCACCCATCCTATTCTGTGTATCATAAATTATGACATTTTGGTTGCCAAACATTATTCCATTGAATAGGTATACCTCGATTTGTCTATCTCGTCAGCAGCTGATGGACATTTGGGTTGTTTCCAGGTTGTGTTATTTCTATTCTGGCACAAGGCTTTGGTGGACATGTGCTTGTATTTCACCTCAGTGAACACCTGGGACTGGAAATGCTGGGTCATTTTCTAGGCACATGCTTTGGGGCTAACAGAGATCTCCCCAGAATCCATGTCTCTCACTTGTATCATTGCCACCCATCCTGTGACACCAGACTCTTTTATTTAAACTAATTAATTCTGGTCCCAAAGAAACACACACTAAAACTATTTAACTATTTTTGGATACTTATAAAATCAGAAAAAAATCTCTCACACAAGTAGTTCTCTCTCTCTCTCTCTCTTTTTTCCCTCAGGAGAAAAGACATCTGTTCAAGTCAATTTTTTTTAATTTACTTCCTTTTAATAATCATTTGCATGTTATCAAATACTTGATAGTATTTTCCAAATTTATATTTGCCTTTATATGGCAGTAAATATAAAGGCAGAGTTGTGAGGGTTATGAGAAAGAGATGTGTCTATTAGATCTAGGTCTTTATTATGAGTAAAGTTCATCAATCCTGAGAATTTCATCCCATACATCATTTGAGTTAAATGAAGATATGCTGCTTTTTTTTTTTTTTAATAGTAGAAGTTATTTTCTTCTGTAGATTTCACATTATACACCTAACATCAGATCTACTCTTTCGGATCTATTTTAGCTTGACCTCCTTATATTTTTCTTTTTTTAATTAGGGCTATCACTTTTCACATCAATTAACAGAAAAGGAGGCTGGACCCTGTTCCTGTTGGCCTATCAGTCAACTGCCTCTGACCATCCTCAGCGTTATCTTAAGAGGCTTTTCGATTAGAGGGATTATGGATTAGAAACGTCTCCTCACTAGACACTCTCTAAGTGATTTGGGCACGGAGATTCCAGCCACTTCTTACTGGACTTTTTCATGGAAAAACAGAATTGCCAAGGCAAAGAGAGACAGTGAGGGAGCCACAAGACCAGGAGGTGGACAGAGGTAGAAATCTGGCACAGGGGAGCTGTTGTCCCAAAGATTATACTGGCTCAGAAGGTAGTAAGCCGGTTGGAACCTCTCTCTCTGTCCCTATATAGGACCTTGGAGTGCAGGGCAAATTGTGACCAGTCTAAGCTCTGAAAGACTTCATCTCTCCAGGCAAAGGGCACTGCAACTCCCAGAACCAGGAATAAGGAAAATTACAAAGTAGGAGGAACTGAGAGGACCAGTAGGGGAAACAATTAAACAAGAAGAAAACACACAAGAGGAGGGACTTACACAAAAATTCTGGCCACATGTAAAACCTGAGCTGATCAACTCCCCCCAGGCACCATGAAGCAACCACCACACATGATCCCACTTACAAAGAAATTATGGAAATAATAGGGAATTTAGAGTATGGATGGCAAAAACGATGAAAGGATTTGAATGGAAAGTGGAAAAACAACCCAAAGGAAATCCAAAAATTGACCCAAGAAATGAATGAAAGACATGATGAACTTAGAAAAGGTATGTCAGAACTTACAAATTTGAAGGGCTCATTCAGGGAGCTTAAAGAAGTAGGCGAAAGTATCAATAACAGATGAAACCATTGAGAAGAAAGAAGCTCAGAGCTAGAAGATAAGGCTCTTGAGCTAACTCAAGCTTTTAAAAAGGCAATAAAGGCGGAGCAATCACTTACAGAATTATGGGACCTCATGAAATGTGCAAAGGTTTGAGAGGTATGGAAGCCCCACTGGACTTCCATACTCAGAGGCATATGGAAGCCCTACTGGAGAATATAATACCTGAAACATTTCCCAAGCATCACCAGATTCTGACACAATCCTCTTAGATGGATATCAAACCTCACTTCATTTCAATACAAACAGACCATATTCTAGACACATTGTAATGAACCTGGCCAAGGCCATAATGAAAGAGAAAATTCTATAAGTAGCCAAGAGCAAGGACTGATTGATCTACAGATCATCATGGTAACAGCAGAGGTTTCAGTTGAAACTTTTCAAGTCAAAAAAGGGTAGTCATCTACCTTTAATGTTCTTAAACAAAATTGCTTTCAGCTTAGCATTCTGTATCCTGCCTCAAAGGATCATATTTGATGGAAAAAATCAAATCTTTTGCTGACATGCAAACATCAAGGAAATCTGCAACAATAAGACCAGCTCTGCAGGAACTACTCAGACCCATTCTTCAAAAAGACCATCACAATGGCCCACCAGCAAAGTAGACACCCAAAACCCAAAGGTCATAGCCTTGTTTCCAAAATTGTGCAAGGAATAAACCTATGCAATAGATCTTTACATATTAAAATAACTCGAACTCCACAATAGTTGCCAATTTTGTCAATAAATATGAATGGCTTGAATTCTCTGCTGAAGAGGCACAGGCTGGTTGACAGGTTAAAAAAAAAAGCAAGCCATCTATATACTGTCTCCAGCAAACAAAACTAACCTCAAAGGACATAACAAGACTCAGGGTGAAGTATTGAAAAAAAAAATATTTCTGGCAAATGGAAACCAGAAGAAAGGAGGGGTAATAATTCTGTTTTCAGATACAAGTGGATATAAAGTAACAAATTAAAGAAAGACGAAGATGGTAACTTCATGCTGGTCAAAGGAACAATACAAAAAGAGGACATTTCATTTATAAATATATATATATATATATATGTTTCAAACTAAAATGCTCCAGGTTAATCAACCAAACCCTCACTGGTCTGAACAATGTAATATCCTACAACAGCATAACAGCTGGGGACATTAAAACCCCTCTGAAAGAACTGGAAAGATCCTCTAAACAAAGAAACAAGGAATTTAAGTGTGACTCTAGATCAACTGGGCTTAATAAATATATATAGAACATAACACCACAAAGCTAATGAGTATACATTCTTCTTATCAATTCATGGATAATACTCAAAATTGATAATATCCTAGGACACAAATCAAAGCTCAATAAAACTAAAGGAATTGAAAATATACTGTGTATCTTTCCGGATGACAAAAGACTAAAGATACAATTAAATTCCAACAAAACCTTCATCCTTACACAACTAAACAACCTTATGCTGAAAGACAGCTGGGTCAAGGAGGAAGTAAAGAGGAAAATCATTAGATTCCTCAAACACAATGATAATGAAGCCAACAAGCTACTAAAACCTATGGGATACTGCAGAACCAGTCCTAAGTGGGGAACTTATTGCATTAAATGCCTGCAACCAAGAAACTGAAAGAGTACAGGTAAACAATCCATTGAGCTACCTCAAGGAATGGGAAGAAGTAGAGCAGTGAATTCCAAACCTAGTAGAAGAAAAGAACCAGAATCAGAAATTAACAAACCAGAAATATGCAAAATAGAAAATGAAAGGATCATTCAGAAAATTCACAAAACAAAAAGTTGTTTTTCTTAAGATAAACAAAATTGATAAACCTTTGCCCAGATTAACTAGAAATGGAAAAGTAAAATCTTTAACATCCTCAACCAGAAACAACAAAAGGAGAAAATAGCAACAGATGCCACAGAGATACAAGAGATTATTTCTGACTACTAAAAGAAACTCTATGCTCTGAATCTTGACAGTGTGGAGGAAACAGATCATTACTTGGAATAACACAACCTCCCTAGACTTAACTGAAAAGAAATAGATTTCTTGAATAGGCCAATATCAAGCACCAAAATTGAAGAAATAATAAAAAAGCTTCCAATAAAATAAAGCCCAGCTTCATACTAGAATTCAAACAAGGCTTCAAAGAAGAGTTTGGGTGGCACCTGTGACTCAGTGAGTAGGGCACTGGTCCCATACAGTTAGAGTGGTGGGTTCATACCTGGCCCCCAAAAAACTGCAACAAAAAATAGCCAAGCTTTGTGGTCCCAGCTACTTGGGAGGCTGAGGCAAGAGAATCACCTAAACCCAAGAGTTGGAAGTTGATGTTAGCTGTGATGCCACAGCACTCTATTGAGGGTAACAAAGTAAGACTCTGTCAGAAGAAGAAGAAGAAGAAAGAAGAAGAAGAAGGAGGAGGAGGAGGAGGGGGAGTTTGCACCTCTGCTGCAGAACCTTTTCCAAATTATTGAGAAGGAAGAAACCTTCCCCAGCATGTTCTGTGAAGCAAACATCACTCTGATAGCAAAACCAAGAAAGGACCCAACTAAAAAGGAGAACTACAGACCAATTTCACTAAAGAATATCAATGCAAAAATACTCAATGAAATTCTAGCAAATAGAATACAGCTACATATCCAAAAAATGAAACATCATGATCAAATATTCTTTATCCAGGGATGAAAGGTCATTTTAACATATGCAATGAGTTTCATTCACCCCATAAATTAAAAAAAAAAACAACAGACCATGTGATCCTCTCAATAGACGCAGAGAAAACATTTGATAAAATTCACCACTTAAAAAAAGTGACTCAAGATGGATAAAAGATTTAAATCTAAGACATGAACTGATACAAATCCTAGAAGAAAGTATGGAAAACTCTTGAGTATGTTGGACTGGGGAAAGATATTATTAAGAAGACTTCAGTGGCTATTGTAACAATAAAAATAAACAAATGAGACTTAATCAAACTGAAAAGCTTCTGTACAACTAGGACACACCAATCAAAGCAACTGACAACCTCAGAATGAGGAAAGATATTTACCTGTTATGAATTTGACCAAGGTTTGATAAATAGGATCTATAGTGAACTCAAATTAATCAAGAAAAGAAGAGCAAACAATCCCATCTATCACTGGGCAAGAAACATGAATGGAACCTTCTCTGAGGATGACAGACAACTGGCTAACAAACTTATGAAAAATGCTCGTCATGCCTAATCGTCAGAGAAATGCAAGTCAAAACCACCCTGAGATATCACCTAAGCCCAATGAGAATAATTCAACCTTAGAAACACAAAAAATGTAACCTAATAATTTGTACCCTAATATTAATCTCAAAGTTGCACATGTTGGCGTAGGTGTGGGGAGAAGAGAACTTTTACACTGTTGGTAGGATTGCAAAGTAATACAACCTTCAAGAAAAGAAATATGGAGAATCCTCAAAGAGTCAAATGTGGACATTCCATTTGATCCTGCAATTCTAGTCCTAGGAATTCACCCAAAGAAAATAAATCATTTTATCACAAGGGCATTTGCAGTAGAATGTTTATTATAGCTCAATTCACAATTGCTAAGACATGGAAGCAACCCAAGTGCCCAACAACCCACACATGGACTAACCAACTGCGGCATATGTATACCATGGAATACTACTCAGCTATACAAATAAGATGATGACTTTACATCTTTACCTGGATGGAGATGAAACACATTCTTCATAGTAAAGTATTCACCCCCTGCCCATGAGAGAATAACACAAATGGTAGGAATGGGAAACAGGGAAAGGAGAGGAGAGAGGGGACTGATCAGATCTCCCCTGGGGGACATATTGTGAGGGGGTGTAGCATACTCAGGATGAAGGGCTCACCTGCTTCAACTACAACTTGAATTCTACCTTAGAAACACAATGGAACCTAATCATTTGTACCCTCATATTAATCTGAATTAAAAATAAATAAATAAACGCATACATATATGTAAAGAGGCTTTTCTTTATTAAGTGACAGAATGGCTGATAACACCAGGCAGTGAGATGCTATCATTAACATTTAAAACATTCCTTGTCAAAAGCATTTGTTTTTAAACATTAGAAACCATTCCGTCCAAAGAGTGTGCTAAGCTTTGCCATTGACTGCAGTGAACCGGTGCTGAGTCACATTTCACAAGTTCTGCCCTGGGACATCATCCTCTAAAACTCTGAATGAGCATCGTTACTGGGCTTTAGGATTGGAAGGCCAGCCTACTTTATTCCAAATCGCAAAATGACACAAACAAAACCAAAGGCACACAATGAAGACCTAGAAACGAAAATAGACATAGCTCTAAATTTTTTAAAGGGGAAGTTCCTAGTAATGAGATGGCCCAGTTGCCTCATTATTAATAACAATTTCAAAACTATTAAGTGTAGAGTATAAATGTCTTGCCACAGCAAATAAGTAAGTGAGGTGATGGTTGTGTTAATCAGTTTTATGTAAGCATTCCAAACTGGATCTAAAATCAGACTACTGTACCTCATAAATGTACAAAGTTATGATTTAATTTAAAAAACAAGTTATCAAACAAAAAATAATAATTAGAAGAAATAATAAAAACATAGTGCTAAAAATATTTGACTATTCCATAATTCCTATAGCTATAATTTTAAAACATTTAAAATGAAAATTTTCCTAGACAAAGGGTGAAAACATTTAATAAAGATGAAAGAAAACCAAACTACTTAATATGAATTAACTGTTAAAAATGGAGATTACTCTATGGGAACCCTTATCCATCAATGTTATTTGTCAGAAGATAATCATATTTCAGCTCAATTACATATGACATAATTTATTATATCATATGATATAAATCTGTTCATAACATGGTCCTACAAAAATAATAGTCTCATTAAGCTTCTGTTAAACACATTTATGTTTTTTGTAAAGCTTTTTCCAAATTCCATGCAAATACAAAGGTACATATTTAATTTACTCAGGCTAATAAAAAAAAATTATAATCAAGTTCAGAAATGAAACAAGAGATTTGCTGAAAAATCTCCTCAAGAGGACCAGTTGCTCCGAACAGAGGCACTGAGCTGGTAAATGACAGGGTTGGCAACTGGCCTTGGAGGAACATGAAATAACAAGGGGAAGGAATTTTGAATTTTAGATGGTGAATTGCACATTCATTCAGGCAAGAGCCCAAGGATTTTATCAGATTGCATTATCTTACTTCAACCCTTTCTTATTCCTGAATTTCTGTAGAAAATAGATATTATTCTACCATCTGAAATATGAAATTAAATAGATTTTAATTATCATGCATACTTTAAAAATTCTAATTTCAATGAGATATTCCAAGTCCTCAAATGATATTTACATCATCTACATTGAATTTGCTTGAATGCTAATTAGACAAGAATGCAGGAATTCAACAATTAAAAAAAATAGGTTGGCAGCCAGACCATCTCCTGATGCAGGTACAAACGATGAGGCCCTTGACAGAAGCGTAACTTTCAGAGCTTTTCCATATGCTCAGACTGCAGCAAAAGTCCGGACAGAAGTTGGGCTCTAAGAAGTGACACCAGAGAATAAACAAAGGGAAGCATATTAAATCACTCTAAAATTGTATATTGAGAATATTTTCCCAGTTAAGGTATTCAAAAAAGAATGAAGGGAAAAAATATGTTAGCTCAGTAGAAAGGCTAAACTTTAAAAAATTGACCATATCAAATGTTTCCAAAAATTTAGAGAAATGGTGTAAAAGAGTTCACTATGGGTGGAAATGCCAATTATCAAAGCTGGTATGGAAATCAGTATGGCGGTTCCTTAAAAATTAAAAATAGAAAAATAAAAAAAATGAAAAAGAAGTTAAAAGTAGAACTACTACCTGCTCCAGCAGTCCCACTATTGCCTATACATCCAAAATAAATGAAATCAGTATGTGGGGATGACACCTGCTCTCCCACGTTCACTGATAAGTTCACAATAGCCAAGAGAGGGAATCAACCTTAGTGTCCCTCAACAGTTCAATGGATTAAAAAGTGTGACTGCTGAGACAGCTGAGACCAGGGCTGTCCCAATGCCAAGGGGACACGGGACCACAGGGCTGCCGGAGCTCAGTAACCTTCAGTTCCCCGTTCCAGGCACTGGGGCGTGCAACGTCCGGACCACTAACAGCCTGTGCCACGCTGAGTCCTTCCTTAGCCATGCAGGAACTCTGATGCTTGGAGACTTAGAATTCCCAACTTTCTGTCCTGTTAGTTAGATTCATCAATGAAATTCTTTTGCATCCTAGTTTGTCTTTTTCTGGAGGTCGGCCCATCGCTTTAAACCTTTGCAGACTTATTTATTTTTTATTTATTTATTTTTATTTTTTAAGATAGAGTCTCACTATGTTGCTCTCGGTAGAATACAGTGGCATCACAGCTCACAGCAACCTCAAACTCCTGGGCTTAAGAGATTCTCTTGCCTAAGCCTACAAAGTAGCTGGGACTACAGGCACCCGCCACAACACCCAGCTATTTTTTTTTTTTTATTACAAATTCCATGCAAATGTTAGCAAAGGGTTTGGCCAGGGTTGGGTTTGAACCTGCCACCCTTGGTATATGAGGCCGGTGCCATACTTACTGAGCCACAGATGCTGCCCCCTTTGAAGACTTATTCAGGCTATGTTCATCTTGCCTCTCTTTGGCCCTACTCCATTCTAATGCTTTTTCTCCCAGTAGGTCATGCCCCCTTTCTATCGCTAGCATGAGAGGCAGTGTTATATTCCACATGAAATTTCTCCCATTATCTACTTGATTTAGCTTATTTTCCCTACCAATAAACACCTGACTGAACTTGATTTAACAATGCCATAATTCCTACATATGCCAGTGGACGCTAAACAAACTTTTGTAGAGTGTTGATTCTTTGGTATTGTCAAGCAATGAAACTGTCTTTACATACCTGGGACTCATGTAGGTTTTGTGGAGGATTATTGCCAACTCCTTTGGCACAAGCATAAAGGTGAGAATCTTTAGAAAGATTGTCACTTTTCCCTATCATTGAAAGTTAATCATTTTCAAAATACACTCATTTCATGTTCCACATTGTGTATATATTTTGGAGCTGTTTTGATATATTTGTCATAGTAATAACTATAGGTACACACAGTACGCTGTGGATATCAATTTAATCATTGAAGAATACCTAGTATTAATAAAAGGAGCTATAGTCAAGCCCTGCTAGTAGCAGCTAGCATTGGAAATTCATTTTCAAGATATGGGAACACATAACTGAAAAAATGTACTTACTAAAAGATGAAGTTGTAGAAACCTAGTTTAAAAAAATGATAATCTTTGAAGTACATTTTACCCACAGCTCAGAAAGGCTAGCCTTCACAATGTGATCAAATACAATAGCCTTTTAAAGAAGCAGTGAATGAAATAGAAGTGCGCTTTATTTGATGACTTTTGCGGAACTGCAGCTATTGATATAAAGATGTAGTTATTTGTCTGTTTCTTCAAAATTCCTCCCCTTTATCTCCATGGTTTCTGACCTTTCCATGTTATTTTGATTGGGAACTCCCAAGGCATAACTTTTTCCCCTTTGACTCTTTCTGCTTTTCCAGTTGGGCATTAAGTAAACCACTTGCTCTTGACTTTCCCTTGTTCCTAAATTAAAACGTTCCAATCAGTGCATCACAGAGTGAACTTCAGACCTCACGCCTGCACCCAGCAGCCTGACTTCACACCTAACCAGACTGTCCCAGGAGAATGTGCATTGGTCAAGTCCAGTCTTCAGTGCTTATCCTCCATGAAATCTTCATGGCCTCTGATAGCACAGAACAGACTCAATGCTGAAGTGATTCTTCCTGATTTTGCTCCTGCCTAACTGCAAAGCTCTCGCCTCCTGGTAACTCTTTCCCTGTGGTTCGTCCTGGTCTCCTTGCAGGTCAGTGAGCACAACCTTACTTTACGGGGGTAGTGCATAGATGTGCACAGGCTTGCCCCCCTTTCTCCCAGTGCCCCCTGAGGACAAATGCCTGGGCAGAGCTTACTCACCATGCTCTAGCTCTCCAACCAACCCCGACATGTTCCTCTATTGAACTTATCTCTACCCAGGAGAACATCAGAACTAAGAGACCATCAGCAATTTTCATGCAATACTGAAAAGGAAAATTAAAATGTGGCCACGAGTCTCTCATGCACATGTGATTATAAGACATGTCCCACGTCCAAGATACTAAAATGTTAAACAATCCATGCCTTAGAAGCAGTGGAGTAAGTTCTGCGTTATTGTCATCATCATTCCTGCCACCTCTCCAATAGGAATGTCAGATCTGTGAGAGCTTTGATCTGTAGTCCTTTGCGCACTTATTATTTAAATGTCTCCAACCCTCAAAACAGTGCCAGGCACAAAATTTTAGGACCTTAAGGAATATTTATAAAATTCATTATTTAAATTAAGAATAATGTTTAGTGGGTTTAACCATATGGTTGTTTTCCTTCCTTTTCTACCTTTCTGTATTTTCTAGATCTTACCCATGTTTTATTATTATAATAAATGCTTTACCAACATTATGAATATATGTTTTTCAAAACAACAAAAACGTGGGACTTCGTATGGTTCCATACACATGACCTTAGAAATGGTTTGTGAGGACAAGGAAGTTTTGCAACACATTGACAATACACTTTGGGAGTAAGGCTTACAAATTGCACCTTTTTCCTGCTCTTCTGAAGAAATACTGTCATTGGCTATGAAGTTTTGCCAATATGCTAATGTGTTATGATTAGGTCGATGAGTGGAGATAAAAACTTTAAGGCTCTATTATTTCCTTAGCCACTTCATGGATTGCTCTTCCAAAAATAATGTGAGGGGAGAGAGACGGAAAGAATCACACAAGAAGCAGGCAGGGACTTAGAAAGACAGCTGGGAAAGCTGACTCATTGCTCATTTAAAGTGTGGAGTTTCACTTTTATCACGGGCTGTGGTTGTCGTGCATCAAGAAACTTCAAAGACTGAAGGGCAAACTCATTTTCTTTGCTTGATCCTCTTAGCAGGAGGGAAGAAAAATCAAAATCTATTTTGTGAGTTTATCATAATACTGTTCAAGGAGAAAACTCATACAAATCCTATCTGCTGCTCTCTTGGCGTGATGTATCCTTGTCTAATACGGTCATTCACTTACGAGAAGAAAGCCGGCTTCTCAACACGACAGGCCCACGCCATTGTTTTTGGTCTCAGCTCCAAATTTCATCTGCTAAGTAGGGTTTGTTTTCGTGTAAAGCATTCTTTTTGGTAATTTATGTGGGTTCTGACTTATCCCAGGGCTGAATTAGACAAGCTGTGTAATTTGTTAACAAACTTAACAAACGTTTATTCCAATGGTAGGCTGAGAAACAAGATCAATCCTGGCAGCTTCTAAAGTTCTGCCCAAAGAAATTCCAATAAAACCAAATTCCAAAATAACCCAGGGAAAAGCTGGATCGCAGGAGCTGATTTTCAGGGAAAGTTATTTATCCTTCAAAGTAGATTATTTTCTTAGAATGGAAGATTATAGTTATTATAATTTATCAATAGCATTAATGTTATTCCTTTCTAATCACAGTAAAAAGGAAAGAGATTACTCCACAAAAGCCACTAAACTCACCATAGATGCAGCTAGTTGATACCGATTTCTAAACTAAAGACAGGTTTTCATACACTAAGAATTCAGTATCAGCAGAATTTACTCAGTAGAATAGTTTCAGAGGTGGCTATATAAATTGATTATTAAGGTCCATGTCTGATTTGGTAAAGGATTATTATGGGGTTTTATTTTGCTTTTTGATTAAACTTTATACTTTGCGATAACTATATATTCACAAGCAGTCGTAAGAAATAATATAGAAAGATTATATCTAATGTTCATCCAGGTTCCCCCAGTGGTAGCATCTGCAATACTGAAGTAAATTGTCACCTCCAGGGCACTGACATAGACAGGATTCCTGCAGGTAACCTGTTCCGGCCACACCTACTATTCCCAGCCCTCACTTTCTCCTTACTCCCTCCACCAAAGAATCTCCAAACTATTTCTATTCCTGGATAATCTTAGAACATCATAGCTATGGTATTTGAGAGTATGTGACTTTTGAAGATTGTGTTGTTCCACATAAGTGGATTCACACTCTCTGGGTGTGAATCCAGCGTTTTGCATGTACCAATAGCTTATTCCTTTTTATTACTCACCAGTACTCCATTGTATGGAAGAATCATACTTTGTTTAATCTTTGCCAACATCTGGGAAGTTAACAGTCTTTGAATATCATGAAGGCAACTGCTGTAGGTCTCCCTGTTTATAATCATTATATTATTATTGTGTAAAGAAAAGCCCTCATTACTCTGAAATAAAGGACCAGGAGTGCAATCCTTGAGTCATATGAAAACTGTCTATAGTAGAATAAGAAATCACCAAATCATTTTCTAGAGGGGCTACAGCATTTCACATTCCCATCAGCAACACTTGAGTGATCCAATTTCTCTATATCCTTGAAAGCATTTGGTGTTCTCACGATTTTTTTTAAGTTTTAGATGTTTTGACAGGTGTGTATAGTACCCCACTTTTGTTTTAATCTAAATTTCATTTATAGCTAAAGATAGTGAACATTTTTTTCATGTGTTTATGCATGTTTTCCTTGGTGAAAGTTCTTAATTGCTCGTGTGCTTACTGATGACTTTTGAGAGACCCTCACATATTTATTAGATATACAGTTTGAAAATACTGTCTTCTGGCCTACAGTTTATCTTTCCATGTTCTTTCTATGACCTTTCAGGAGCAAAAGTTTCCATTTTGATAAGATCTATCTTGTCAATTTTATAGATTGTGTTTTGGTGACAAGTCTAAAATATTTTTGCCTAGTCTCAGATTGTAAAGATTTCTTTTTTTGTGCTAAATGTTATATGCTTCTCATTTCAGCCTGTTGTCCATTAGGAGTTAAATTTTGTGATTTTTTTTTTTGATAATGCACATCCAATTGTTCTGTCATCATTTATTGAAAAAAACTTCTCTTTCTCTATTGACTCACTTTTGCAGTTTTACCAAAAACCAGGGGGACATATTTCTGTGGTCTATTTCTGGGCTGTTTATTGAGTCTGTTAGTTAACCTCTGTGTCTGCCCTGCCATCAACACTGTACGATCTTGTTTACTGGAGCTATATGCTCTTGAAATTGGGAAGACAGCATCTATCACTGTATTTTCTCTCAAAATTACTTTACTCTGTCCTTTCATGTAAATTTTAGGATAATCTTGTTTATATCTATATAGCCATTTTCTGTGACTTTTATAAAAACTGCATTTGACTGTATGTGAATTTAAAGAGACCTGACACTTTGGTTTGAGGATTCCAATTTGTGACTACCATGTATATCTCAATTTATTCTGATCTTTTATTTCTTTTGACAAGATTTTATAGTTTTTAGTATACAAGTGCCATATGTATTTGGTTAGATTTCTACCTATGTATTTCATTGTTTTGAGTGAATGTAAATTGTATTTTTTTCTCTTTAAGTGTTAGTGTTCACATGGTCTTTGTTAGCATCCAACAGCAGTGAGTACAGAAATACAAGGGATATGTTTCTTTATCTGGTAAATTCATCAAACTGGCTTACTGGTTTTAAAAGATGATGGGGGGGGTTAGAGCAAGATGGCGGACTAGCTTCTTTGTAACCAGGCTTGTTGAGATTCGGGAGAGAAGACTCCAGGCACCTCTGGCTTGTGGATTCTATCCTGAAACATCCCTTTGGGGACACAACGAGACAGTGGGAGACTTCAGGACCCAAAGAGGAGGATGAAAGCAGTGGAGAAGTGGCAAATATTTGTGAATGGTCAGAGGCTGGCTGGCTATGGTGGCTGTGGCGGCAACACCTACAGCAGCTATAGCAGTGGCAAGAGTTTTCAGACAGGGAAGGCCTTTCCTATGTTTTCTTTTCTTTTTTTTTTTTTTGACTTGGGCACTTGATTGAGCTACCTTGGGAGAACTTGGACTAGTGAGCAAGTGAATTTGAATAGTGCCCAGAGGTTGGGACTGAGACGCTCAGGTGGAATGGAGCTTTCATTGTTCCTCTACAAGCCATGGGCAGCCAGTGTGGGAAAGCTGCCTTGCAGGGTCGGCCCTCAGGGTCCTAGAGCAGGGCTGATTCTCGCATGCCTGATAAGTGAGCAGCCAATTCTGGAGAGATCCCAGTGACACACACTTTCCTGGGAAAGTCACTGCTTAGCCAAGGGACATAGTCAAGCTGTGTCTATTAAGTGGGCTGAGGAGAGATTCAGTCTTCCAACCATAAGGAGTATGAGGAGAAGGACATCAGCAGTGGCTTGCAGGCTCCATCTTATATAGCTGTATTGTGATTAGCCTCTTCTACTCCAGGAGAGCACCTGTTGACCACTCAAAATTCAGCCATATACGTATGTATGTATGCGTGTGTGTGTGTGTATGAATATATAAAAACTATATATATAGTATATACTATATATAGTATATGTAGCACTATAGTATATACTGTACATAGTATATATAGTACTATAGTATTATAGCTATAGTTTTTATATATTCATATGTATGTATAGTTTTTTCTTTTAAAGTTGTTTTTCAACTTTTCCCTCCTAGATTTTTATTTTTTCTTCATTTTTCTTGTATATATATAATTTTTTATTATTGTATTCTTTAATTCATTTTTTGCTACTTTTCCTGCCCCTATTATTTGTTTTTTCTCCCAATTTTACCCCTTAAGGATTTTTGTTTGTTGGTTTTGGTTTGATTTATAGTATTTTTTTTTCTCTCTGCTTGGTGAATGTGGAGTCCTGTGGTGGCTCAGGTTGGCAAAGGGCTGCAGACATCAGGAAAGCCAACAAATCCAGCCTCCTAGAGGTTGGGATTTGTGAGTGAGAGTCAAAGTACCCTACTGTACAGCACTATTACTCTTGTCTCTTTCTGCTCCTCTCTTCTTTTTGTCAAACTTCCCTTTTACTGACTCCCTTTCATTTCTCTTTTATATATTATTTTATATCCCTTC
Source organism: Arctocebus calabarensis (assembly GCA_963573935.1). NCBI lineage: Eukaryota > Metazoa > Chordata > Mammalia > Primates > Lorisidae > Arctocebus > Arctocebus calabarensis. The sequence goes on along the minus strand of CAUYON010086068.1, from coordinate 23,556 downwards.
TTGCTATTCACCCTTCTCTTCCTTTTAGTCCTTTATCAAAAATACACTGCAACAATTTAGGTCAGAGGCACAGTAACTTAAAGAGCAAAAGGGAGTGAAAGAAAAAGGTAGGGCAAGGAAACAGACAAAAAGAAAAAAACTCATGAGAAAGAAATAGCAGAAAAATCCTGGCAACCTGAAAAAACAGACCAGACTAACTCCTCCAAGGGATCATGAGGTAGCTACTGCAGAGGATTCCACCTATAAAGAAATGTTAGAAATGACAGAAAGCACATTTAAAATATATATGGTAAAATTGCTGTGAAAGTAGAAAGTAATCAAAAACAGAATCAAACAATAGATGAACAATATGAAGAAAATAGAAAGGATATACCAGAGCTTAAGGAATTGCAGCAACTAATCAGGGAACTTAAACATGTAGTAGAAAGCATCAATAACAGATTAAGACCATGCAGAAGAAAAACTCTCAGAGGTAGAGGATAAAGCTCTTGAGCTAACTTAGGCAGTTAAAGAGACATAAAATAAGAGAGAGAAGGTAGAACATTCTCTGACACAATTATGGGACTTCAGACAAGTTATAGGTTTCCCAGAAGGAGAACAAGAATGCCCCAGAGGAATGGAAGCTCTACTAGAGGATATCATAAATGAAAAATTCCCAAATATCATCAAATATTCAGATACACTCTTCTCAGAGGGAAATCAGACTCCAGGTCATCTCAACTCAAATAGAGCTTCTCCAAAGCATATTGTTATGAACCTGTCCAAAGTCAAGACAGAAGAAAAGATTCTTCAAGCTGCCAGGAATAAATGTCAATTGACCTACAAGGGACAAAACCATCAGGGTGACTGCAGACTTCTCAAATTAAACTCTTCAAGCTGGAAGATAATGGACATTTACCTTTAATTTACTTAAAGAAAACAATTTTTAGCCTAGAATTCTATATCCTGCTAAGCTAAGTTTTAAAATTGACGGAGAAATCAAATCATTTACTGATATGCAAGCATTGAGGAAGTATACCACAACAAGACCAGCTCTACAGGGAAAACTTAGACCTGTTGTAGACACTGACCATCACAATACACTACTGGCAAAGTAAATACCCAGAAACTAAAGAATAAAAGCTAGCTTCCACAATAATGAAAAATATAAAACTAAGCAATGGACTTTCACAAAATAAGACTAAGAACTCCACCACACTTACCAATTATCTCAATAAATGTTAATGGCTTGAATTCCCTACTGGAAAAGGCATAGCCTGGCTGATGGGATAAAAAAGGACAAGTTATCCATTAGCTAGGGAACACACCTAGCCTTGAGGGACAAATTAAAACTCAGGGTTAAGGGATGGAAGAAGACAAGTTTTCAGGCAAACGTAAATCAGAAGAAAAGAAGGGTTACAGTCTTATTTTCAGATACAAGTGAATTTAAAGTAACTAACATCAAAAAAGACAAGGATGAACACTTCATATTGGTCAAGGGAACAATACAACAGGAAAACATTTCAATTCTAAGTATTTATGCACCCAACTTAAATGCTCCCAGATTCTTGAAACAGACCTTAATTAGTATGATCAATATGATATCCCATAATAGCATAATATCAAAGGACTTAGCATTCCTCTTACAGAAATCTGCCCAGCAGATCCTCTAAAGAGCAACTAAACAAAGATATAAGGGAGTTAATTGTGACCCTAGAAAACTGTGCTTGATATACATATATAGAATACTTCATCCGAAGCTAAAGAATATATGTTTTTCTCATAAGCCCATAAAACGTTTCGCAAAATAGATCATATCCTGGGACACAAATCAAATCTCAACAGAATCAAAAGAATTGAAATTGTATCTTCTCAGTCCACAAGGCAATAAAGGTGGCACCCAACTCCAACAAAAATTGTCATCCCCCCACAAAGGCATGGAAATTAAACAACTTTATGCTGAATGAGAGTTACGTCAAGGAAGAGATAAAAAAGGAAATCATTAACTTCCTTGAACAACAATGAAGACACAGCTACCTGTGGGACACTACAAAAGCAGTCCTAAGAGGTAAATTTAATGCAGTAGATGCCTACATCTGAAAAGCAGAAATAAAGCACATTAGTAACCTAATGAACCATCTTAAAGAAATGGAAAAGGAAAAGCAATCCAATCCCAAACCTAGCAGGAGAAAATGAATGGCAAAAATTAAATCAGAAAGAAATGAAATTGAAAATAAAAGAATCATTCAGAAAATTAATAAAACAAAAAGTTGATTATTTGAAAACATAAATAAAATCGATAAACCATTGGCCAGATTAACCAGAAATAAAAGGTAAAATCTTTAATCACCTCAATCAGAAATGAAAAGGGGGAAATAACAACTGATACCACAGAGATATAAAAGATTATTTCTGACTACTACCAACGTCTTTATGCCCAGAAATTTCACAATGTGGAGGAAATGACTAATACCTGGAATAACACCATCTTCCTAGGCTTCACCAGGAAGAAATACATCTCTGAAACAGATGAATATCCAGTACTGAGAATGCAGAAACAATAAAAAAAAGGTTCTGACAAAAACAAGCCCAGGACCAGATGGCTTCACATCAGAATCCTATCACACTTTCAAAGATGAGTTTGGAGCTGCACTGCAGAACTTATTCCAAAACACTGAGAAGGAGGTAAGCTTCCCCAACATGTTCTATGAAGCAAACATCACCTTGATTTCAAAACCAGAAAAGAACCCAACAAAGCAGAAGAACTACAAGCAAATTTCACTAATTAATATCAATGCAAAAATACTCAACAAAATCTTAGCTAATAAATTTCAGCTACTCATTAAGAAAATTATACATCACAATCAAGTAGGCTTCATCCAAGGGCTACAAGTTTGGTTTAACATAAGCAAATCCATAAGTATAATACAGCAGGCCAATAGAAGCAAAAACAAAGACCTTATCATCCTTTCAATAGATCCTTTCTTTTTAAAAAAAGAATTTGACAAAATTCAGCATCCTTTTCTAACAAGGACCCAATAAAATAGGCATAGGTGGCATGTTTTGTAAGCTGACATACTGAATGGAGTAAAACTGAAGACTTTTCCACTTAGAACTGGAACCAGACAAAAATGTGTACCATCACCACTATTATTCAACATTGTGCTGGAAGTTCTAACAAAAGCAATCAGGCAAGAGAAGGATATAAGGGGAATCCAGATGGAGGTAGAGGAGGTCAAACACTCTCTCTTTGCTGATGACATAATCCTGTACTTAGAAAACCTCAGAAATTCAACCACAAAACTCCTGGAAGTCATCAGGAAATACAGTAATGTCTTGGGGTATAAAACTAATGTCCACAAATCAGTAGCCTTTGTATACACCAATAACAGTCAAGTTGAGAAGTGAATCAAAGACACAATTCCCTTCACAGTGGCTTCAAAGATAATGAAAGACTTAGGAATAGACTTAATAAAAAAAGTGAAAGATCTTTTCAAAGATAATTATGAAACCCTAAGAAAATAAATAGCAGAAGACACTAACAAATGGAAGAACATACCGTGCTCTTGGCTGGGAAGAATCAACATTGTCAAAATGTCTATTCTACCAAAGCAATATACAGATTTAATGCAATCCCCATTAAAATACAAACATAGTATTTTGAATAACTAGGAAAAAATAGTACTTCCTTTTGTATAGAAACAGAAAAACTCAAATAGAAAAACCCCTGTACTAAGGCTATTCTTAGTTATATAAATGAAGCCAGAGGCATCACCCTATAAGACGTCAGGCTATATTACAAGTCCACAGTAATCAAAACAGCATAGTATGAGCACAAAAATAGAGACATAAACATATAAAACAAAATATAAAATCAAGAGATGAAACTAGTCTCTACTTGCCATCTGATCTTTGATAAACCAAACAAAAGCATACAGTGGGGAAAAGAATCCCTATTCAACAAATGGTCCTGGGAGAACTGGATAACCACATGTAAAAGACTAAAACTCGACCCACACCTTTCACCCCTTACAAAAATTGACTCAAGAAAGATAAAAACATAAATCTAAGATACAAAATGATAAAAATCTTAGAAGAAAGTGTGTGGGTAAAAACTCTTGATGATGTTTGACTGGGGAAAGATTTTTTGACAGACTTCAGCAGCCATTGCAACAACAACAAAAAATTAGCAAATGGAACTTAATTAAGTTGAAAAGCTTTTGCATAGATACAAAGAACTCAAAGTAGACTTCCCATTTGATCTTGCAAGCCCAGTACTAGGCATGTATTCAGAATAACAAAAATCTTTTATCATCAGGACATCTGCACTAGACTATTTTTCGCAGCTCAATTTACAATCGCCAAAATGTGGAAACAACCTAAATGCCCACTATCTCAGGAATGGATTAACAAGCTGTGGTATATATATGTCATGGAATACTACTCAGCCATTAAAAACATGGAGACTTAACATCTTTTGTACTAACCTGGAAGGAGTTGGAACACATTCTTCTTAGGAAAGCATCACAAGAATGGACAAGCAAGAATCCAATGTGCTCAATTCTAATAAGAAGGCAGTAGATGAGCTAATACAAGGGGTGGGATAGGTGATTGAGGAATCAGGGAGAGGGGAGGTCGGTGGGGGCAGGGGGTCACACTCTATGGCACAATTCTTGGAGGCAGGATACAGTTACATGTGGTGCTTTACTTAACAACTACAATTAGTGTAACCTAATTTTTGGTACCCTTCATGAATTCTAAACAATAAAATAAAAAAGATGACATGTGAATTCCGTGGGAATTTCTATTTAGACAATCATGTTATTTGCAAGTAGTGTTTTACATTTTTCCTTTCCAATCTATTTGTCATTTATTTATTTTCTCGGCCTTTTTGAATGCACACAATCTTCCACTCCTGTGTTAAAGAAGAGTGGTGAGAATAGACATCCTTGCCTTACCATATTCTCAATCTTTATTTTTTTATTTTTTTGTAGAGACAGAGTCTCACTTTATCACCCTTGGTAGAGTGCCGTGGGATCACACAGCTCACAGCAATCTCCAACTTCTGGGCTTAGATGTTTCTCTTGTCTCAGCCTCCCGAGTAGCTGGGACTACAGGTGCCGACCACAGCGCCTGGCTATGTTCTCAATCTTTAGAGGAAACATTTGATCTTTCATGTTTAAGTTAAATGTTGAGTCTAGGAACCTTTGCCTTGTTATCACAAACTGAGGACGGTGCCTATGCTCCTGCCTGTCTGAGCATTAGACATGACTGGGTGTTGCAACAGAATGAATGGCGGCCTGCAAGAATGACACATTCACCCGTGCTCAGAACTGGGGACTGCAATCTCGTGGGAACATCAGCTAAAGATACTGAGAGGCAGAGTCACCCTGGATGACCTTGGTGAGGCTCGAATCCAATGGTAAGAGCCTTGTAAGAGACACAGAGGGGAGCAGACAGTCTCAGACAAACACACGGGGTGAAGACAGAGTCAGAGACGGGAGCGGCACAGCCATTGCTTGAAGAGGCCTAGGTTAAAGCGTATGCTTGGGTCTTAGTTTATATACAACAAAAAAAGCATAAAAGTGAAAAAAATAGTTAATTAAAAATGTAATAAAAGCTTATAGAATAAGAACCTAAAGACAGAAAATATTTTATATAGTTGCACAATGTGTTTGTGTTTTAAACTAAGAGTCGAAAAGTCTAAATTTAAAAAAACAGAAGGTAAAAATTAACAGTAAACAAATGTTAATTTATTACTGAAGAAAGAAATTTCTAAAATAAATTCAGCACAGGCTAAGTGTCCAATGGTTATGAGTCTACAGCAGTGCATAGTAACATCAAAGGTCTTCATGTGCACTCACTACTCACTCAAAACAAATGTAGGAATGCAAAATATATTCATGAAATGTATGAACTATAATTCATATATATTTGAAATCTCTTTGCTAATATTTTGTTAAGGATTTTTTGTGTTCGTATTCATGAGGATGTTAACTGTAGTCCTTTTTTTATTTTTAGTCCCTCTTTCTGGTTTTGACATCAGAATAACACAGCTTTCCCCACTCCTTGTCAAGTGCTGTCTCCTCTGTTTTCTGGAGGAGGGTGTGTGTGTGTGTGTGTGTGTGTGTGTGTGTAGGATTGCTGTCACTTTTTCTTTACACTTGGTTTTAACATTTTAGATTATTGAAATTGTCCTTTTTCCATAAGAACCCACATATCATTTATATTCAAAATGATAACTATAGTGAATCCATGTTTGTGTGTGTGGTGTGTGACTATTTTTAGAAGCAAAACCAGGGACTTGAAATTGCACCTGTAATGCGTTCTTCCATTCAGCCACGTGCAATCTTTTGCTTTAGAAACTGTGGTAAGACAAACGCACAAGGCTTTTTGTGCCGGATTACTTTTTATAGCAAAGGACTAGAAATACCTCACCAGGGGCCTGAAAGACTGATAAAGAATAATCTATGGTCCATCCACGTACCCTGTGCAGCTTGGTGAGAACCAGAGAGGGAGCAGAAGGGAGAAAGAGAGTGTGTGTGAACTAGTACAGAATGAGCTAAGAATTCACTACATAGAACAAAAAACAGCTTAAAACACACTGCTGTCTACTAGAGTTGGGTTTGTGTGTGTGTGTTTGTGGGAAATACAAATATAAATATATATGTGTGTCTGTGTTTAATTTTTTTTAATGAAGAATGAACCATAAACATCCTGGAAAGGGCTGCCTCCAAGGGAAAAAGCGAAGAGTGCGGAGGAGGAGGGAATTTTTTTTTTTAAGATCTTTTAAAAATTTATTTAAAATAGTATTACTTTTTTTTTAATTTAATCATGGCTGTGTACATTAATGCAATCATGGGGTACAATGTGCTGGTTTTATATACAATTTGAAGTATTTTCATTGAACTGGTTAACATAGCCTTCACGGCATTTTCTTAGTTATTGTGTTAAGACCTTTATATTCTGTATTTAGTAAATTTCACCTGTACCCTTCTAAGATGCACCGTAGGTGTGGCCCCACCAGCTACCCTCCCTCCAGCCATCCTTCCCCCTCCCCTCTCCTCCCCTCCCTTGCCCTTTTCCCCATATTCTTGTGCTATAATTGGGTTATAGCCTTCACGTGAAAGCTATAAATTAGCTTCATAGTAGGGCTGACTACGTTGGATACTTTTTCTTCCATTCTTGAGATACTTTGCTAAGAAGAATATTTTCGGAGGAGGGAATTTTTAATAATAATTATTTAACCTTTACAGTGTATCAGAAGGAAGTTGAAGTAAACCATGTTTTAGTCTGGGTCACATTGTCTGGGTCTTACTGGTGGATAAAGAAGTTGTGATTTTAGTTAAGGGTTCTAGGGTAAGGGCTCTGATACGTGTCGGGTGCCTGTTAGATTCTGGAGACTGGTGTGTGCATCTATAATCATTTATTTAATTTTCCAAAAACCCAGGAGGTGGATGTGAGGATTCAATTTCACAGATAGTTCTCAGAGACAGGAAGTGAATTCCAAGGAGAGGAATTAACAAATAAACAGGTGGCTCAAAACAGATGAAACCAAGGCCCGCAGAAGAGATCCACACGGTACCTGTCGTACATAGCCCCTTTCATCACATGTGACAGGACAGAGCCCTAACGGGGGTGCGGTGATGACTCTGCATCCAAGGGGCCCCCCACAGCCCCCCTGCGGTGAGCTCAACAGAAATGCACAGCCCTGGTGAGGACGATGGGGAATGCAGCCGAGTAACAAAGGAGGGTTTCTGATGTATCTGAACAAAATCCGCAAGAATAAGAATAAAGCCATGTAAATAGCTACGATAGAACTGTGACAAAAGACACCAAAAAATAACACCCAATGGCACCGGAGGGATTATGTCCTGGGAAGAAATAACATCACTCGAGTGGGCATGACATAGGAACAGGAGGGGCGTAACTCGAGACCCGTCATCCCGACTCGGAGGGGACCGCGGCGAGGAAGCAGGGACAGAGTGGCCGAGCCCCCGAGGGGAAGGGACAAGCGGGGACTAGAAATGCCCTCCCTGAGCAGGACTGATGATTACGTTATTGACAAAAAGGTGGGAGTCAAGAAAGATAACGGTGACGTAGAAATGGACTAAAAACTAATTCGAAAAGTTTGTTGTAATGGAACTGGCTGCAAGACAGGAATCCCTGGGCCTAGGGCGGGCGAGGATGGTGGACACACTCTCTGAGGCGTCGCAGCGACACAGGACAAGTGTCGCCCCAGCCAGCCTGGGGACGTGGAGGTGAAGCTGAGGGGCCGACCTGTCCCTGGCCTTGGCGGTGTTGGTGCGGTGGCAGCGGGCAAGGGAACCAATAGCTGGAGTGGGGGACAGACAACTGCTGGCAGGACACCAGCATCTTACCTCCCCTTGCACTTAGGGCTGAACAGGGAACCCCCAATTTCTTAGAACCGGTCAATTTCATGTAAGTTTCCTAGGCTTGGGAATGAAAGGGATTGTAGCCATTCATTCATGACCCAGACATGTTCATGACACCCCAGACAGGCTAAATGTAACTACTGAGGGCCAGACATGTCCCAAACGTTGTCCCAGACACAACCCAGACACGTCTCAGACCCACTAAATGTAACTACCGAGGGCCACATGGGACTATCTATCTCCCTAGACAAAGAGCCTGGAGAGAGAGACAGAGAGAGAGTTTTCCTCTCCCGACTTGGGTTTTCTCTCTCTTCCAGGAGCTCTGAAATTTCTGTATTCTTTTCTGTAAATAAATCCTGTCTTACCACTGATCTGTGGTCCGCAGATTCATTCTTCCAATCACTGAGACAAGAACGTACTGAAGAGCAAAATTCTGGTATCAGTCATCCTCGGAGGAGAAACAGACTTCCCCAAACCGGAACACCAGTCAGGCACATGGCACAAGCTATCATCAGTTAAGCGAGTGTTCTTCCCTTTCTAGATAATTCTCCTTGAGCAAAGTCACAGATTCATGCAAATTGTTTGCAAAATACACATATACAATCATAGCTTCCAAACCGAGGATCCTTTCTTTCATGAAGCTGCCACATCTGTTAACACCATTTATCCTGACAAAAACATGGATATTATTCTTCCCACTTCATAAATAATGAAACTGATGATCAGAGAATTAGAGATTAGCTCACAGCCATACTAGAAACTAGAAGGAACGTCGAGGTTGCAGCTTGTAAGAGTGAACCACTGCTTCCTGCCCCCTGCACACGTGGGCAGAGGCTATGAGGAAAGTTTCCTTCCAGCAGAGGGAAGGCTGTTTGGGAACTCTAAAAAGGAAAACGAACTTGAAAAAATTAAAAGAAAGCAAAAAAAAAAGGTGCTATTCTTCAAAATTATTTTACTTATACTGTACAAAAATACATACATATGATGAAATTATCTACTCTTTGGAATTCTGATTCTATTAGACAGAAATTAGAAATATGAATATGTACCAGGTGTGCTGTTATTATTCTGAATTCTATCTGGTTTCCTTATAAGTTTTATACTTTTTCCTCTAACTTCAAGAACATGAAAAAAGATTGGGTGTGGGGCAGCACCTGTGGCTCAGTGGGTAGGGCACCAGCCCCATATACTGAGGGTGCCAAGTTGGAACCCAGCCCAGGCCAGCTAAAACAGCAATGAAAATTGCAACAAAAAAATAGCCAGGCACAGTGATGGGTGTCTGTAGTCCCAGCTACTCAGGAGACTGAGGCAAGAGAATTGTTTAAGCCCAAGAGTTGGAGGTTGCTGTGAGCTGTGATGCCACAGCCCTCTACTGAGGGCAACAAAGTGAGACTGTCTCAAAAAAAAAAAAAAAAAAAAGGCTGTGTGCGGTGGCTCACATCTGTAATCTCGGCACTCTGGGCAGCTGAGGTGGGTAGATTGCCTGAGCTCAAGGGTTGGAGACCAGCCTAAGCCAGAGTGAGGCCCAGTCTATAGAAATACCTGGGGGTTTGACAGGCACATGTAGTCCCAGCTACTTGGGGGCTGAGGCAAGAGGCTTGCTTGAGACCAAGAGTTTAAAGTTCCTGTGAGCTGTGAAGTCATAGTATTCTACCAAGGGTGACAAAATGATGAGACTCTGTCTCAAAAAAAAGAAAAAAAAGAATGTGCTAAAAATGGCACCAACTGAGTCGGGAAAAGAAAGGAAATAATTAGCATGCTGTCTGCTTTCATATAATGATTTGTTAGCAAAGGCATTGAAGATGTAAAGAATAAAAAAATTGGCAAAATTCTGCATTTTCAGGAAGATAAAAAATTCTTAATAAAATTAAAACACGGAGTAGCATCAGTTGTATTTTGAGTACCTCATTACTAAAAGCATTAAGACAACATCAAAAGAGCAATAAAAATGATCAAAGAACCACAGGCACTGACAAAAAGATGAAAGAACCTCAACAGTAAAGAAAAACAACAAACCAAAGTGACTCTGTGTCTGTCAAACACCAGTTAATGGAAAATGGCAGTGTGCTTTCTTCCTCATGACACGATCTCAGTAGAATTAAATATTTTAATGAAATAAAAATGCTAACTCATTTTAGCAGTGAGGACAGATATTTGAAAAAGAAAATGGCATGATTAAAAAAAAAAAGAAGAAGTAGAAGAGAGCGTAAATTTTGCCTGAAGAGAAGCTATTTTAGGAGGTGTTTGGATGAAGTAACAAACAGATTATTTAGGGTGAGATCCATATTGCAAGGGACTCCAATAGGAAATGCAGGTTAAACAGCTTTTTGGACAGTGTGGTGTGGGCAGCAACTGAGAACAATTTTTTTTTTTTTAAGACAAAGTCTCACTTTGTTGCCCTGGTTACAGTGCCATGGCAGCAGCCTACCTCATAGAAACCTCAAACACCTGGGATGAATCGATCCTCCTGCCTCAGCCTCCTCAGTAGTTGAGACTAGAAGTGCTGCCTGGCTAGTTTTTCTAATTTTTAGTAGAGATGGGGTCTCTCTCTTGCTCAGGCTTATTTTAGTCTCTAACTTCTAAGCTCAAGGGATCCTCCCACCTTGGCCTCCCAGAGTGCTGGGATTACAGATGTGAGCCTCTGTACACAGCCTAGGAAACCAGTATTTATAAAGGAGGTCAGGGGAGGTCAGGCATTTCCGATAGGATTAGACATTGAACATCAGATCATTTGGCTCTTTGTTGGAAAAATAGTCCAACAGCCCATGTGACTTTGGTGCCTACACTTCTGCTCAGGAATGGATGGTTATCAGGAAGGGATGGTTATCAGAAGTGGATGGTTATAGGAAGAGATGGTTATCAGGGATGGATGGTTATCAGGAGTGGATGGCTATCAGGAGTGGATGGTTATCAGGAATAGATGGTTATAGGAAGGGATGGCTATCAGGAGTGGATGGTTATCAGGAAAGGATGGTTATCAGGAGTGGATGGTTATCAGGAAGGGATGGTTATCAGGAGTGGATGGTTATAGGAAGGGATGGTTATCAGGAAGGGATGGTGATCAGGAGTGGATGGTTATAGGAAGGGATGGCTATCAGGAGTGGATGGTTATCAGGAATAGATGGTTATAGGAAGGGATGGCTATCAGGAATGGATGGTTATCAGGAAGGGATGGTTATCAGAAGTGGATGGTTATAGGAAGAGATGGTTATCAGGAGTGGATGGTTATCAGGAATGGATGGTTATCAGGAGTGGATGGTTATCAGGAAGGGAAGGTTATCAGGAAGGGATGGCTATCAGGAATGGATGGTTATCAGGAAGGAATGATTATCAGGAGTGGATGGTTATCAGTAAGGGATGGTTATTAGGAGTGGATGGTTATCAGGAAGGGATGGTTATCAGGAGTGGATGGTTATCAGGAAGGGATGGTTATCAGGAGTGGATGGTTATCAGGAATGGATGGTTATCAGGAGTGGATGGTTATCAGGAAGGGATGGTTATCAGGAAGGGATGGTTATCAGGAATGGATGGTTATCAGGAAGGAATGATTATCAGGAGTGGATGGTTATCAGGAAGGGATGGTTATCAGGAGTGGATGGTTATCAGGAATGGATGGTTATCAGGGGTGGATGGTTTTCAGGAATGGATGGTTATCAGGAAGGAATGATTATCAGGAGTGGATGGTTATCAGTAAGGGATGGTTATCAGGAGTGGATGGTTTTCAGGAATGGATGGTTATAGGAAGGGATGGTTATCAGGAGTGGATGGTTATAGGAAGGGATGGTTATCAGGGATGGATGGTTATCAGGAGTGGATGGTTATAGGAAGGGATGGCTATCTGGAGTGGATGGTTATCAGGAAAGGATGGTTATCAGAAGTGTATGGTTATAGGAAGGGATGGTTATCAGGAATGGGCAGATTGTCAGAAGTGGATGGTTATCAGAAGTGGATGGTTATCAGGAATGGATGGTTATCAGGAGCGGATCAGGAATGGACAAATTTTCAGGCATGGCCACATACATCAGGGAGTGCTCTGAGGACGACTCATAGTCACTCTGGGTTTGAGACAGACACCCCCAAGGTGTCCTCACTCTCCACCTCCCAAAACCATGAAATGTAAAAATATAATATCAGAGAGGTGAGAGCTGTCATTTACAGTCACCCTACCTGAGGGTGAAACCACAAGAAGGGGCGGGGGGCTGAGGGAGGGAGGATCCTGATGCCACTCAGACATCCCAGAGCTGGGCCTGGGGTCTCATCTGTAACACACAGAATGTTTAATTACAGAGAAGGAATACAGAATCAAATTTAAGGATAGAAGAGCCATTAGAATGATGCTGCTAATCCACATGAGAGGTAAAGGGAACCCAAACTGCAGGACAAGATTGACCTTGGACAGGAGCTGGACACACATCTTTCTCAGACTGACGGGAGTAAAAAAAGGAAGGAAGGAGAAAAAAGAGGGAGGAAGGAGAAGAGGGGAAGAAGAGGGGGAGGGAGGGGGGAGGCAGAATTGCTTCTTGAAATAAGGAGCAATCCCCCTGCACCCCTCACCATTTATCCCCTGCACGGCCCCTCCACGCCTCCCCCACACCCTTCCCGCTCCAGGGCCTTCTTTCCTGAGCCGGGAAGAATGTAACTTCAGCAGTTGTTTTTCTCATTTTCAATGTGAAATCGCACTACCTTTCTTTCTACTCACTCCTATTTTCTAATAGAAAGGCAGAATAAAATGGAGTTCCATGTTCTAGTAGGATAGAGAAATAGATCTAAAAGAAAATGCATTTGAGTCAAGTGGTCAAGAACTGCCTATGACAAAAGGACCTTCTTGGCTTAGAGGAAACTCCAGAGAGGAAAACCACAGAGTCAGGTTAGAGGAAAGGGCAGCTCCACCTAGGATTTTACATCAGCAGGGCCAAATGTGGCCAATCCACCCTCCTGTGAGTCAACGAAATTTAGTCATTCTAACAAAAATTCTGTTTTGTTAAGATCATGAAAAAATTTAAAGGAAACAGAAATATGGAATAAAAACTAACATAGATAGCAAGAAAATTAAAGAAAAACAAAAGGAAAAACTTAAAAAAATTATTGGTTCAGGTTCATTGAGGGTACAAAGAATTAGACACTGTTTGCATGTTTTAGGTAAAGTCCCTCTTATAATTGTGTCCTGCCCCCAAGAGGTATGCCACGCCAGTAGGCCATCTAATACATAGTTATATAAGAAAAAAGGAAAATCTTTTAAGGAAATGTGTATCCTGTTGCATCTTTATCAGCGATCCAAGTGGTGTGGTGATCAGAGATTTCCCATCCACAGACTCATGACACACGGGAAGGCCGGAAGACAGCCACATGGATAGGAAAGTATAGAGACCATTTCCCTCAGACAGCCTGGGATGGAAAGTATGTACATCTCATTGCAATTATTTAAGAAACCCTCTTGCATTTCACAAGCATCATCTGCTGAGCTCTAATTCTACCCAGTCCTAAGGTATACACCAGAAAATGTCTCCCAAGAAGGCTGCTGTTGTGTAAGCAATGCCGCCTTAACCTCTGTGTAATTTCCATGACATCATATCTGAGTTTCCTTTGAGACTGAAAGTGAACCTGGGAGGATAAATGTTAAGAAAAGAGAGTGGGATGTAGCTCAAGCTAATGGGCCACTAACCCTAGAATTTAAGTGTCAAATTCCTATATTAGAATTCAATGTTCTCTGGCACCACCTGCTCTTCCAGCTCATACTTGCTAATACATTTAAATATTAAATAATGGCTTATCTCACATTATTAAGGGGAGGCTGTGTTTAGAATTCACTCATGAAATGTAGCTCAGAAAAAAATAATAGAAATTTGAAGTAAGTGGTGCTCTCAACTAACATTTATTTTGAAGTCGGGTGAATATCAGCCTATCTTAATGCAAATTCTTCAACCCAATGACTATGGGAGAGGGCAATTAGTTTAGGCTTAATGCAGTCTTGGTATATAATTTTGCTTTTGTTGCTTGTTTGTTTTTGTTTTGTTTTAATAGGCTCATTTGTTAATCTTACTGGTCTCCAGTTAAGATAATTGAACATTGGATTATCTAGTCAGTCATTCACCCGAACAAAACAACAGCAGCAAAAACACATGGAATCAAGTTATTCAGCCTCAAACACTTCATCCCCACATTTTAAAGCATTTGGTTGTTAAAGTGGTTTACCAAGATGTGGACACCAGGTACTGAGCAATAGTCTGGAGACAGATAACTGAATAAAATGGGTCCCGTTTCTCAAGGACTTTAAGATGTGTGAGACACTAACTATAAGAACTGTAACTCTGGTTGAAGAGGAGCTGAGACCCAGCTGTTGGAAAGTGACTGGGAGGCGGCTGAGTTTTGAGGTCTGGAGGGAGATGAAGGAGCTTTTAGGGAGAGGGAATGCAGACACGGGTGTGAGAAAGTGGGAGCAATATGGGCGACCAGATGGCAGGTGCACAGCATGGCTGTGGCAGGTGCAGCTCCAGATGAGACGGGGACCTCCGGGTGACAAACTCAGGGAATCCCACCTGCCTGTGCCACTGTGAAGGACAGACAGAAGCCACAGACAGGAGCCAATTCTTCAGGTGAGAGAGGCCACCTGTGACAACGCAACCTGAGGCCGACAGCTGGGCAGAGGTGCTCCAACACAGGCGTGTCCTGCTCCAATGCGCCCCACTGCTGATTTCTGCTCGTAAAACCTCCTTTCCACGGAGCACCGTCATCACAGAAACACAAAGTCTGAATCCCAACTGCCTGAATCTACATCTCAGAAAAACCCAGTAAAAGGAGTAAGTACATGTATGTTGGCAAATCTGTGCAGAAAAGCATCCCTTTAGCACTGAAGGAGAGAAGCCAGTGATGGCAGAACACCTGCCCGACTGGGACCTCAGGGACAGGTGACTGGGAGAACTTTTGAAAGGTGCCAGGTGCTTCAGGGACCAGGCAGGAGGCAGGAAGCCCCACAGGGATTCACACCAGAGTACGAGGCTGTGAACACAGTCGGTTCGGGTCTTTGTATCAGAGTAGCACCAACAGCTGGGCAGAGTCCCCATGGACTCATTTGTGACTAGGCTAGAATTCTTCAAATGTCTAAAACTTAAATCACAACCTTAAAAGCAAAACCAAAGTAGGCCCATTGATGAGGGTTAAATGCCGCAACATAATGCTACAAAGCTCTAAATAGTCAGCAATTGGCTGAGACTTGAGGCGTCCACTCACCTACTCTTTTCACATACGTTTATGATACCCCTGCACGCCCTCCATCCGCTCTGGGGGCTGCACAGCTGTGGGGTTGGGCTCTTGCACCCCCGAGCTTCAGTCTGATAGGAAGAGAGAGACAACTAAAAGACCACAGATGCCACTCTGGGCGGTGCAGGAGTGTGTAGAAGGGCAGATAATACAACATGGGCAACTTAGGGTTATTGGGCCGAGTAATCTTTGAGCTGGGACAGAGCAGTGGGTAAATTATCTCCATGATGTGCTGAGAGAAGAGTGACCCTTGCTGGAGGAAGAATCTATGCAAAGGTAAGAGAGAGAGGAAAAGGGTATTTGGGGACTGGGAGTTTCTGGGACATGAAATGTCCATGTGGACACAGTGAGACGAATCCAGGGTGTGGTAACCAGTTTACATAGGACTCTATGGGCCCCCAGAAAGTCTCCATGATTTTAAACTAGAACACTCTCAATGAGCATTTCATAAAGAAATATGATTCTTCCTGGGGATGACCGGGAAGATGAGGCAGCAGGGTGGAATGAGGGTGTGGGCACTTCAGTGACACTGTGGAGGGCAGGCTCTGCATCAGAGAACAGGCAGTAGAAAGAAGAGACAGGTGGAAAGACATCGTCCAGATGGAGATGGGGTCTGTGTCACCCAGACACGCAGAGGGAGGGGCAGGTTGAAGGAGAATCTCTAATCTGCCGCGAGGACAGGCAATGTGACGTTTCCAGGGGCCGGACGGAGAGTAGGGCAGCAGTGAGCGTGCACAGCACATGCTCCTGGGGACACTGGGCAGCCCTGAACAGCGCAAGGGCTGGGCTGGGGGTCCCGCATGGGGGCTGCTCTGACGCCTGCCTTGGATCCAAGGCCCTCATCTCCCCAGCTGCTAGGAGCCACGCTGCCTGCCTCTGCAGAGGTCACCTCTCATGCAGTAAGGCCAGATAACACCCAGGGACACACAGCCTGCCCGTGAGCTTCAACTTGGGAAGACTGGAAAGGGCCATCCTAGGTCAGGTTCTCCCGGTAGGGTCCACAAAGGCACCTACGAGGGTCTGAAAGTTTCTCTTTCATATGCTGAAACCTCCTCTCCAATTTGATGGCCTTAGGAGGTGAGCAGAGCATCAGGGCACAGCCTATGACTGAGATGAGAGCCTGGAAAAGAGGCCCCGTCCCTCGTGCCAGGACACAGAGCTTAGTGTCTATGCCACAGGAGGTAGCCTCTCACCAGACCCCAGATCTGCCGGTGCCATGATCTTGGACTTTCCAGGTTCCAGAACCGTGAGAAACAAATTTCTGATTTTTGTAAGACAACCCAGTCTACGTATTCTGTTACAGCAGCCAGGCAGAATAACCGTGCACCTGTCACGAGTGTTCAACCTCTTTCTCAGCCCAGTGATGCTTTCCTCTGTGCCTTCTGGGGATTCCATCTCTCTGCCCACTATGTCCTCTCATTCACATGAGAGAGTCATGATGGAGGGTTAGGGACAAAGACTAAGGGCCACTTGTCATACATGGACATTTTAAAACCCATGTTAGGTATTGGACGGCATCTGTTGTGAAATAGGAGGGAGATGTTACAGTCACCGTGTGAGGTTCCACTGGGAATTGGCACAAAATCTATACAAAAGTTTACTCGAAGCTAGCACATGGAGCTTTACCTTCTCTGAAGGGTTTGAGAAGCAACCCCGCCATTCACTACCTGCCTGACTTTGAGTTGCATGTCGGCTTCGTGCTAGCACACCGGTCGCGACCTCTCTCCCTACGGCCTCGGGAGCTCTCATTCATTCGGAAGCCGCGTATTTGCCTGAGATTCCACTTGGTCCTTTCCTAATGTCCAGGCTGCTCTGGGAGCCACTGTGCACACGGAGGGTGAGGAAGAGACTTCAAGTGCAACGGTACACGTGGAGAAGTCTCTCAAAGACCACAGTCACGAACAAGTACACAAAGCTTCACCTGTCAAGACACTGTCACCTGAACCAGCTGGGCCTTGCGTGGCCAGTGCCACACACAGACTCTCCCATTATCACACAAGCAGAAACTCGGGCCACAGATCAAGATGCCCAAGCTACCTCTCACTCACTCTTATGATCGGTCTGTTTACCAGATGTGGGGATAACTCTGTTTTTACCATGGAGTCTGGAAGACTGATGCTAAATCCCAATACTTCCACTATCACCCCAAATGGTCCTGTCTTTACCACACAGCAGGGCGTCCAGGGAGCGGCTCTTTCCATTTGCCCCCCACTAACATTTAAATAGCTACGGCAAATTACAGGAAACGTGATTTGTTTATCATGTTTCACGTTCATCAGCCTGGGTGATGAACTCTAACTGAATGTTATTTTTGTGACAAAAAACAGTTCAGACATAATTCACTTAACTAAAGGCAGAAAAGCCAGGAAAAATGTGCGACCACCAAAATTGTGAACTTGCCGTTGTTTGGAAAACTTACAGGTTTGGGCTCACTTCTTTTTTTTTTTTTTTTTTTTGCCGTTTTTGGCTAGATCTGGCCTTGAACCCACCGCCTTCGTCATATGGGGTCAGCGCCCTACTCCTTTGAGCCACAGGTGCTGCCCTGGCTCACTTCTTGCCTACCTTCCTTCCTAAGGGCAGTGATGAGGGAGTCCTACCTTCAACTGAGAACAGGTTTCCAAATTTCTTCTCACGTAGTCTAAACAATCTGCTACAATATGTGACATAGATTTTACTTTGAAATATAAACTGCAGACGCCCATGTTTCTATTACCTTTCTATCTATATTGTTCTGAGAATTGCTATTTATATGGATTCTACTTCTATATTACAAATGTGTGTATGTGATTTACAAATATACAAATAATTTATAAATATTTAAATTACATAAAATCTTATAGAGGTAGAATCCACATATAACAAATTTATACATGTGTTTTTAAGTAATTAAAAACATATTGTCATGTAGAGTTTATTTAATGAATGGATAGTGTTATCCTATGTGGATTTACTGTATTCCTTTACATCACACATTATCATTTGTATTTATTTTTTATTTTTTTGATTGTTTTTAGTATTAAATCATAGCTGTGTACATTAGTACAACCAAGGGGTACAATGTGCTGGTTTCATATACAATCTGAAATGCTTTTATCAAACTGGTTAACATAGCCTTCATGGAATTTTCTTTAGTTATTCGATGAAGACATTTGTATTCTGCATTTAGTAAGGTTCGCCTGTACCCATCATTTGTATTTTGAATAGATCATTATTAATTAAGTATTTTCATTAGTAGAAAGGTTTTAAACAAAGCTCACATTTCTTCCTTCACTTTCTCTGACACCTAGCAAAATCTCTGTAAAGAGCTTTGTTTTTTAACTCGATTTTTTAAAGAATTCTCTTAAAGAAAATCATCAGCCAGCATCTTGTCCCGTTCTCTCTCTGTGTCTGTCCCCACACACATACACCCATGTATATGACAGATAAATCAATGCACTAATGGGTAGGTACTTGCTTACACATTACACAATCTATAGACTACATACTAGGATATGTATTCATATCCATGCAAGTTTAACTAGATAATTTATTTCTATAAATTTATTTTAGGACTTCGCTGCTGGGAAATGGTGCAAGGCTCACTCTTGCCTTTTCATCTCTGAGTCCTGCGCTGCGTCCCTTTCACCTGCCACACTCTGAGGAGGACGTGCAGGTCCTGGTCTGTCTAAAAGACGGAACTAAGTGACTTTGCTCTCCAGGTGTACTGAGTGGGCGGAGGAGAGGACGATCTCGGAAGGGAGGGAGAAAGGGCAAGGAGAGAAGATCCAGCTGCACCAAAGACACCGTGGCTGGGGGGACCCACAGGAGGGTCAGGGGACCCAAGCTCCTGCCCTGCCTGCACCCATCACTCCAAAGTCACTGTGTGTGCTTGGCCAGGTGGCTGGGAGAAGGGCCTTCAGGGGCTCCCAAAACGACTGGGTTAAACTACTATTACCTTGTTAGGACAGAGTCTCTGAAATAAATTCAAGGTGACATTGGGATAAGCTGTGACATTTCCCACATAGCAGTTGTCCAGAGCTTGCAGATGAAGGGACCAACCACGGAGGCAGGTACGATGCCCGATGCACTGAAAATTTCCAGAAAGACAAGCAAGGCAATGTGGGCAGATACTGCCTTTGGGGCCTTCACTTGCTAGGTTAGGAGATGGAAAAGGGGTCCCGACTGATACCCCCCTGCAGGCTTCCATGGCTCACCATGAGCACTATTGTTTGTAGAATGAAAAAAATATTCTTTGTGGAAATTTCAAAGCTAGATTGGAAAACGCATCTGCAAATGGTAGCTAACATTTCTTGAATTCTTACTCTGTGTGTTATGGGCTTCTGCACTTTAACTTGTTGGATTTTACAGTGAAATTATGAAGAAGGCATAATTACTATGGCCACATTTTTATTTTTTAAATTTTTTTTATTTCAAATTGATATGAGGGTACTATTTTGGGGTTCCACTGTTCTCCCTTCCAGGGTAAAGTTCCATTTGTGGAGGAGCCCCTTAGCTGGGGGCTGTGTGACACCCCCTCACAATGTGCATGGTAGGTGAGATCCAGCCTCATGCCAATTGTTTTCCCCATCCCCCCAAACCCCCCTGCCTCTTATCCACCCCTGTACTAGACTATATTTGTGCTTTATTATTCTTATTAGCATATAATTGTTTATATATTGATTGCACATTAGCATGCAGTACATTGCATATATATCATTTCATTCTTGTGATACTTTACAAATATGAATGTGTTTCAACTCTATCCAGGTAAATGTAAAAGATAAAAAGTCTCCATCTCTTTTAATGGTTGAGTGGTGTTCCATGGTATACTTATACCACAGTTTTTTGATCCATTTATGGGTTGATGTGCTTCCACGACTTGGCAATTATGAATTGAGCCACAACAAACATTCTGGTGCAAATGTCTTTGTGGTAAAATAATTTTTGTTCTTCTGGGTAGATACCTGATTATGGCGTTGCAGGATCAAAAGGAAGGTCTACTTTTAGATCTTTTCGGATTGTCCATACGTCTCTCCAAAAAGGCTGTATTAGTTTGCATCTACAAAGAACTCAAATTAAGCAATAAAAAAGTGCAAACAACCCTCCCTATAAGTGGGCAAGAGATTTGAACAGAAATTTCTCTGAGGATGACAGACAAATGGTCAAGAAACACATGAAAAAATGCTCATCATTTTGAATCATCAGAGAAATGTGAATCAAAACCACTCTAAGATATCACCTAACCCCAGCAAGATTAGCCCAGATCACAAAGTCATAAAACACCAGATGCTAGTGTGGATGCGGAGAGAGGGGAACACTTCTACACTGCTGGTGGGATTGAAAACTAATATGACAATGTTTTTTAAATGAGGAATCCAATGCACAACGATTTTAAATCACTTCCTGTAAGTTACATTGCTGAAAAGTGGCTGAGCTCGCAACACTGGTAGTCTGGCTTCAGAGCCCACTTGTTAGTTAAAAATTATGTGATAGGGCAGTGCCTGTGGCTCAGTGAGGAGGGTGCCAGCCTCATATACCGAGGGTGGCGGGTTCAAACCCAGCCCTGGTCAAACTGCAACAAAAAATAGCCGGGCATTGTGACGGGCGCCTGTAGTCTCAGGTACTCAGGAGGCTGAGGCAAGAGAATCGCCTAAGCCCAGGAGTTGGAGGTTGCTGTGAGCCATGCGACACCACGGCACTCTACTGAGGGCGATAAAGTGAGACTCTATCTCTACAAACAAACAAAAACAAATTATGCAATACCCACACCTATAATACTAAACTATGTGCAAACACAATCTTTTCATATCTTTCTAGTAGCATAATTCACGAATAACTATGATGTCAAAAAACATGCAATTATTTATATACTTGCAGGGGTCAACTTCACAAGTGATTTGTACTTTGTTTCTGGTTATTAGCTTACTGCAGCTTACTAGAAATACCAATTTCTAGAATGTCTACTTTTGATGTATTCTCTCAGTTTTTGTAGTGATCATAAGTTATATTTGTTATCTTGTTTAATTATATTTTTAACTTTGGAATATTCTTTTGTCAAAAGATAAAACATGGCCTCAGATTGGCAATCTCTCACAGGCCCATTGCCATTGGCACTTTCCTGACATCTCAAGAGGCGGCTGTTAATCGTCTACTGAGATCATTAACAGAGTACTAATTAGAGTTAAATGTAATTATAATTGATGTGGTATGTTCATTTATACTGAAATATAACACATGGAAGAATATTTACATATTAACTGCAATTACTTATACCTCTTAATGGGGGAAAAGTCACACTTTGGGAACGAAGCTTGACTTTCCCTTCTAACTGAAAACCTCAGGAAGTGCATCTTGATACGACTAGAATTAATTTATTGCCATTCGCCCTGGTGGGGAGTGTTTGATATTGTACTGAAGCTTTTCAATTCTACCAAAGGCAGGAGCAAATGTAGGTCATGTGGAAAATATTATACCCCTACCATGCTTTCTTGAATAACTAAACAGTCGTGTAGAAGTTCAATGAAAGTTCAGGTCAAAAAATCCAAATGCCAGGAAGTGTAGCACTGATCTCTTCCTCCAAGTCCTAATCTTTGAATGGAAGGTAAATATAATTTTTGTAGCATTTTTTATTAAAAGAGTCATCAAGTTCCCCCACAAAAAGTCCAGTAAGGAGAAATCTACTTTATGCTTTATAGATAGGGGCGCTCACAGGTGGGTACTCGGACTCCAGGACTTCAGGACACTGTGACCACTTTAACTCAAATGGAGAGAGTGAAACCATCACAAAATGTCCTCGCAGGTGCTCAGGACAGAATCATCCCCCCGTTTGTCATTTCTGGGTTGGTGGATGCTTTTGTTTTATCTGCTTCACTGGCTTCATGTACAATAACTTTTTATTACAGACTTTTTAGCTCCTAAAACTACAATTACAATATAAACTTAGAAAATAAGAGCATACAATTTCTTCACTCAAATTCACAAAGCAATATTAAATACAATAAATTCCATCTCTCCAGGTTAATATTCTCATTTTTACCTACACACGTACACATTTATGTACACATTTGTGTACACATGCTCTTTTAAGGAACTTAATATTTAATGGTAAGATATAAGTAAGATATATTTAAAAACTGTTTCAAAGAAAAATTCAAAGAAAACGCATATAGGTGTATAATAATCAGAAATACTAAAAAACTAATCTGCAAGTAGATTCAAAAGTAGTCAATATTGACAGAGCAATAATCAATTGCATCTCTTGCAGTATATTTACATATTGCACCATTAAAAGGAAGGTAGCTCTGTGATGTGGAATTGTACTGGTTCATTCAAAACACGCTCCTCTTTCATTTTTACATGGATGGAGCTGGAACATGTTCTCCTTAGCAAAGTATCTCTAGAATGGAAGAAAAAGGATCCAATGTATACACCCCTAATATGAGACAAATTCTTTACCGTTCAAGAGAAGGTTACAACCCATTTATTGCACAGGAAGACGGGGAAAGGGGAGAGCGAGGGAAGGGGAGGGAGAGGGTGGAGGGAGATGGTACAAAGGGTGAGATCACATGTGTGGAACATATTCGAAGGGTCAGGAGAAAACTTCTAAATACGGATCAAATGTTTTCACATAGTAAATGAGAAAATCTCATGAATGTTATGTCAATCAGGTTGAAAAAAATATCTCAGATTGCATGTGAAGCCTGCACACTGTACCCCATATTGAACTAATGTACACAGCTATGATTCAATAAAAAAAAAATAATAAATAAATAAATATCACTATGGAGCTTTAATAGGAATTGTGTTAAAATTGTATATTGCTTTGGGCAATATGGACATTTTAACAATGTTGATTCTTCCCAGCCATGAGCATGGTATATTTTTCCATTTGTTGACATTTTCAGCTGTTTCTTTTCTTAGAGTTTCATAGTTCTCTTTATAAAGA
>CAUYON010086066.1:0-10706 GCA_963573935.1 Arctocebus calabarensis | reverse complement strand
TGTACTCAAGTTTGATATGAGGACAATTAATGACAATTATTGACATGGTGGGGGTGAGGGAAGGGGAGAGCAGAGAGAGGGAAGGAGTGAGGAGGGTGGGGTCTTGGTGTGTGCCACACCTTTTGGGGGCAAAACACAATTGTAAAAGGGACTTTACCCAACAAATGCAACCTGTGTAACATGGTTTCTTGTACCCATGAATCCCCAACAATAAAAAAAAAAGATATATGCATCTGTGTTCAAATTGCTGAGTGAATTCTCAAGCATCTTAGTCTACTAATACATTTTGCTGAATTGATTTCTGAAATCGATTGTGCCAGTGTGAATTACCCCATCAATGATTGCTTTTGTCTCCTGTACCCTTAGTAACATCAACTATAATCATTTTGTTTATATTCTTGTTAATTTTATATGTGATAAAGTTATCTTTTAACAACTTCTTTTATTTTTAGTGAGATTGAACATATAACATAGAGAATTAACATGCTTTTTGAAAAATATTTCCTATCATGAACCTTTCATATAACATAGCTCGTACTGTTATCTCTAAGAGTCAACAGTTGCTGAATCCTTCTATTAACTTGACGTAACTTCAAAACGAACTCTTATTCCAAGTCAGTTTTTAACAGAAGTATGTATTTTCTGTGGCAGACAGAGGGAACTTAGCAAATAAAACTATTTTGGAATAGGCTGAAAATTAATCTTAGAATTATATCCTATGAAATATTTGATAAAAAATTATTTTTTATTTAAAAATAAAAGTACTCAGCTGGCTGCCACACCACCGACACTGCCAAGGATAGGACATATCTCTTAACACCTCTGAGCCTCTCTTAGAACCGCAGAGTTGGTGCTAGACCAGAGTAGCAGAGGGACATAACTGCCCTGGGCAAACCGGGATAAAATGTATGACAAAAAAGTCTGGTACAGGGTCCCCTAGACCTAGACGCCACCGGGGCCTAACAGCGGGTACTCTGTCTCCGTTGGACACCCCCCCGAGCGCCCCTGACAGGTCCCTCTTGGCGGGAGCCGGAAGTGTAGACGCTTCCGCCAAGCGCCGCGAGGCGGAGGGACGCGCGGAGATGACGCAGGCAGCACCGGAAGCCGCTCCCCTGTGAGGCTGCGGACCCGGAGCGGCGGCCGTAGCTCCAGGTCTGTGTGCGGGGCGGGGCCGGTTGGGGAGGGGGCTGCCTGGCACCCGCGCTTCTGCTGACCTGCCGCGCCTGGGGCTGTTTGTCTTTCTCTTCCCGCAGGCGCCATGGCTGCGGAGCGGACCCGGCCGCTGCGAGGCTCTGGCGGCCCGAGCGCCCCTAGTCGGTGTGAGCCCGGCGCGAGGTCCTGGGCCCCGG
This sequence comes from Arctocebus calabarensis, assembly GCA_963573935.1. NCBI lineage: Eukaryota > Metazoa > Chordata > Mammalia > Primates > Lorisidae > Arctocebus > Arctocebus calabarensis. The sequence goes on along the minus strand of CAUYON010086066.1, from coordinate 9,357 downwards.
GGCACTCGCTCAGGTCAGTGCCGCGCAGAACACGGCTCTGGGAGCCAGGGACCTGGGAGCGACGAACGGGTTGAAGGGATCTGGAGTTCACTTTAGAGATGGGAAAATAGGGTCTCAGAGTTACTACTTGTAGTGCCTCAGTTTCCGTAGCTGCAAAATGCGTTAACGATGTCCCAGGGTTGCCGTGAGTCTGAAAGATGATGAAGTGTGGTGAGGTGATTGATGAAGTACAAAGTGCTGTACGATGTGAGGGCCTGCTCCATAATTGTGGGTGTGCCATGGAAACAGGTGTGTATGTGGGCTGCTTGCTGTTTGAAGTAAAACAGAGATAACAATGCTAAGTAATACTGGTGACAGACCAGTATTTATTTTAGGCTTATAGTGTGCTAGGTGCTTTAGGTCGTGCATTATCCTGTTTAATGCTCACAAAAACCCTTAGGTAGGTAATGCTGTTCGTAGCTACATTTTACAAGTGAGGAAACTGGGCTGGAGGATAGGGGAAGTGTTTGTCCAGGGCCACCCAGCAACAAGTGGAGTTGCAGAACCCATATTTTATAAATATTATTTGTATTCTTTCCAAAGCTTTAAAAATTCTTTAAACTAAAGGCTGTTTATTTAATAATGTACTTAATGATGTAGTTAATAATGTTACGTTAATAATCACGTTTTTGAAAAGTTGATAATAAAAAAGGACTCACCCCTCCCATTTCCTCAGCTGTCCAGTTCTCTCTGGAAGTAACCAGTGTCATCACTTTAATTCTGCAATTAAACCCCTAATAAATTTGAGCCCTTGAGTTTTTCTTCCAGATATTTTTAGAATACCTTTGTAAGATCATAAGGTTGAAAGGGATGTTAGTGGTCCTGCCCCTTTTAGACTCAGTGCCACAAAAGGCTTTCCTGCCAGATATTCATAAGAATAAAACCTACAACAGTACCATTTAAGTTACCCTGGACTGGGCACTGTGCTAAGTAAGCATGCCCTTGCTTTATTTCTGAGAATCACAATCCTCAAGTTGGATAATGACAAAACTACAGGTTAAAAGTTAGTTGAACATGCCCATGATCATATAATAGAAGATTCGACTGATTTCCAAAGCATTTTCATATATCCCATTCTGCCTCTGTGTACTGTCCTTGACTGTTCTACAGTAAGGGGAGACTCACCCTCTGAAAGCAGCTATTCCATTGTGGAAAGGCTGTCACATTGAAAAGCTACTCCATGTCATGTTGAATTGAAATCCCATTTCTTAAAGTTTCCCCTTGGGAACCTTGTGCTACCAGTACATGATAATCTTCAAAGTTCTGTAAAAAGAGTTCAGTTTAGACTTATGACCTTAAAGTCCCCTCCAAAGTTACTTGATTCTTTTAGGGGAAAAAAAAAAAAGATGCCTTTATAGTAATCATAGATGAATAACTGGAAAAAGCCTCCTACTAGGTGTTCAGTAGCTTGAAGGGCCAGTTTGAATTACAAGAATTGGGGGAGGGGGGGAAAGATTTTTTTTTTTAAACAATGCCTTGATCTGTTGCCCAGCCTGGGCAGTGGCATCATAATAGCTCACTGCAACCTCAAACTTGTGGGCTGAAGCAATCCTCCTGCCATAGCTTCCCCAGTAGCTGGGACTGCAGGTACATGCAACCATACCTGGCTAATTTTGTTTTATTTTTTGTAGAGGGGGTCCATAGGCTGTTCTCAAACTCCTGGCCTATAAAAATAATTTATTATGAAATAGAATATGTAAAAGTGGCTGGGCTTTTTAAAGATGCTCACTGGAAAGCTTGGCCCATAATCTTCAGTAAATGTCATGAGCATGTTAATTTGGCATGTTGTAGGGTGTCTCTTAGATATTTGTTAATGATAGGAACCTGATAATGTTTGAATGGGTATTTCAGATTTTCCATGTGGCCACTTCAATAACAATTCAGCTCACATAAAATAATGAGCATTTCTGCAGCAGTTAAGTGTCATAGTGTGCATACATAGATGTGATGGAAAGGTCTCCCACACTTTACCAGGGGTACTCAAACTACGGCCCGCGGGCCACATGCGTTGGTGTGAATTGTATTTGTTCCCGTTTTATTTTTTACTTCAAAATAAGATATGTGCAGTGTGCATAGGAATTTGTTCATAGTTGTTTTTTTTTTTAACTATAGTCCAGCCCTCCAGCGGTCTGAGGGACAGAGAATTGGCCCCTGTTTAAAAAGTTTGAGGACACCTGCTTTACACTGTAAAATGTGATTCCAGGGCAGGTGTTTTGCTGCTTTTAATTAGCCAGTATTAATTAACTACCTGTTGTGATATTGTACAGATGCCCACAGAAAAAGGTTGTTTTATCTTGTTGTGAATGATTAATTTTAGAAGTAGAGATTTTCCAGAAATGTTATACATGTATATAGAGGGTTGTTAGGATTCAGAGAAAGAAGGGGACTTGTTATTGTGTGATAAGTTGATAAAACTTTTAGTGAACTGATTATATTTTGACAGCCAGGTAAATCCTTAATATGAATTAATAATCATCTTTAGCCCAAAACCTTCAGCTTTAAGAATATAATCTTGAGGCTCAGCGCCTGTGGCTCAACGGGCTAAGGTGCCAGCCACGTACACCTGTGCTGGCGGGTTCGAATCCAGCCCAGGCCTGCCAAACAACAATGATGGCTGCAACCAAAAAATAGCCAGGCGTTGTGGCGGGCGCCTGTAGTCCCAGCTACAGAGGTAGGAGACTCGCTTGAGCCCAGGAATTGGGGGTTGCTGTGAGCTGTGATTCCACAGCACTCTACCCAGGGTGACAGCTTGAGGCTCTGTCTCAAAAAAAAAAAAAATATAATCTTGAAATGCAATCACAGTTCCAGAAACCAGAAGTAGTAGACAGCAGATAATGTGATTGAAAGGCTTGGGTGCATCTACTAATAAATCAGACTACTTATTGTCCAAGAGCATTGTTGCCAAATTTGACGTTAGAAAGTTATGATTTTTACTCACCTTTTGTTGATAAAGTTGGAAGATAAGATCTTGCTTTCAGTGTAGACCTGATCTATGTCACATGTTGGAAAGAAATTAATTTTCCTCTTCCATATTAATTTTGACATAGATATTTTTTAAAATGAGTATGACAGTCTGTGAGAAGCCAAGTAATCCCAAATTAGAAGGAAAGTTTTTTTTAACCAGGAAATGTTGAAATGTATGAAAATAAAGAGAATAAATGAACCCCTATCATCCAACATCAAAATCTGTCAACACATGCCAATCTTGAGAATGGTTTTAGTGGTTTGCTTTATTTTTTGTTGTCTTTCATTCGTTTAGTATCCATTGTTAGGAGTGGATTGACACCTGTTGACATTAATGCAGGATACTTTAAAAAAAATTTTGTCACAATTCTGGAGTAATTTGTCATTCTCCTAAAGGGGAAAATGGTCTAATCAGGTAGAGACAGTACCTGTAAATTCTATCACTAGGTTCTATTCCTGTTATCACTGACTTCAGAGAAAGAGAACTTGGTGTAATGATCTGGAGAGAACTGGCCTCCAGTCTAGCTCTTTGATTATAAGCAAATGATGTACCTTCTCTGACCTGTAGTTTCCTCATTTCTAAAGTGAAGATGATGTTACCAGTTTTCTGGTGTTTTGTAAGCGTCAGGATTATTAATTTGCCTTATTTATGCATGCTTCCAGGATGTCCATGACTTTTTGGGACACGTGGTTAAGAGTGGTTACTAGCTCATATGAGGCTTATAAAAACACTCTGTTAGGCAAAATAAAGTCTTTGGTAATTTCTGTTCTAGACAGGCAGTGCCATAAAGGAGGTGGAAAAACCAGAATACCTGAATGTATTACATGTGCTTATTTTTCTTATCCACGCCTTTTCACCTGAATATCTATTGCAAAAACAAATAGTTCTGTGATTTTGGTGACAGGGCTCATTGTGCCTAGCATGGTAACTAATGTCTCAGGCTATTGCTCTAGAGACTTGCTTTCTGGTTGTCACATTCTGGTGCTTATTTTTGTGATTTTACTGCCAAAATTTAGTGTTCAAATAGTTTTATTAAGGAAAGTTTTATATATAATGATTTTGATGGGGAGAGGGTGTACTATAAAACACACTGTTTTATAATAAATGAATACTTTATAAGTATTTTACTTGAAGATGCATGTAGCATGTGCTAGACTTTAAAAGGAACAAGTCACACACGAACTTGTTGCACTGTCTTATGTTTTGGAGATCATGATTTGTTAAAGTATGTTTTTTTTAATATATTTTGTGTGCATGGAAAATTTTCAGATATGGTATATTAACTGTAAAGTTGTAGTAACTAAGCATAAAGTTGTAATGCCAAGTTTTTTACACTAATTTTTAATACTTCATTTGTTAGCAGTCTTGCTTGAATGGTCTTTTTGAGCAGAACTAATATAATATTTTGATGTGCCACAGGTAAATTTTTCCATAACCTTATGGAGAGAAAGGACTTTGAGACATGGCTTGATAACATTTCTGTTACATTTCTTTCTCTGACGGACTTGCAGAAAAATGAAACTCTGGATCACCTGATTAGTCTGGGTGGGGCAGCCCAGCTCAGGCATCTCTCCAATAACCTGGAGACTCTCCTCAAGCGGGACTTCCTCAAACTCCTTCCCTTGGAGCTCAGTTTTTATTCGTTAAAATGGCTCAGTCCTCAGACTTTACTCACGTGCTGCCTCGTCTCTAAACAGTGGAACAAGGAGGTAAGTGCCTGTACAGAGGTGTGGCAGACTGCACATAAAAATTTGGGCTGGCAGATAGCTGATTCCTTCTACTGGAAGAAGGTTCGTTTGAAGGCTATTTTGAGAACGAAGCGACTGGAGGACCACAAAGCCTTTGAGACCTCATCATTATTGGACACCGTGCCAGAGAGTATGCACTTTACCATAAAAATGGACTTCTCTGTACAGGGTCAGATGATTTGTCTGCAAAGCTGTGGGATGTGAGCACAGGGCAGTGTGTTTATGGCATACAGACCCATACTTGTGCAGCAGTGAAGTTCAATGAACAGAAGCTTATAACAGGCTCCTTTGACAGCACTGTGGCCCGCTGGGAGTGGAGTTCTGGAGCTGGAACCCAACACTTCCAGGGGCACACAGGGGCGGTGTTTAGTGTGGACTCTGTAAAAGTATGGGCTTTATCTGCTGGGACATGCTGAACACACTCACCAGCCACAGGGAATGGGTCACCAAGGTGGTTTTGCAGAACTGCAAAGTCAAGTCTCTTTTGCACAGCCCTGGAGATGTTATTCTCTTAAGTGCACATAAATATTAGATCAGGATTTGGCCAATTGGAAGAGAAATCAATTGCAAGTGCTTAAAGACATTGTCTGTTTCTGAGGATAGAAGTATTTGTATGCAGCCAAGACTTCATTTTGATGGCAAATATATTATCTGTAGTTCAGCACTAGGTCTGTACCAGTGGGACTTTGCCAGTTATGATATTCTCAGGGTCATCAAGACTGCTGAAATAGCAAACTTGGCTTTGCCTGGCTTTGGAGATATCTTTGCCCTACTGTTTGACAACCGCTACCCGTACATCATGGGCTTGCCGACAGATAGCCTGATTAGTCGCTGACCTCTGCCAGAGTACAGGAAATCAAAGAGAGGCTCAAGCTTCCTGGCAGACGAAGCATCAAGAGAGACGCTCAAGCTTCCTGGAAGGCAGAGCATCATGGCTGAATGGACTTGATGGGCACAATGACACAGGCTTGGTCTTTGCTACCAGCATGCCTGACCACAGTATTCACCTGGAGTGGGGAAGGAGCACAGCCATCACTGATGACTGACTTTGGGTACTGGGGCTGGAGGTTTTGGTTGCAACCTCTATGGCAGTCGACTGCAGGAACCAAAGTTCTCCCCTAATGGTACCATCACGCAGTGCACAATCATTTATCTGTGTCTGCCAGGGGGCCAGGGCTTGGGGTACGGGAGGACTTGTTTTATTGATGTAACAACGCAGCATGCTAATGGGATACACCATTGACTTCATTTGTACTTAGTTACATTGGTCAGTATAAGAGGATGCACTTTGGGTTCATCTTTCTTGAGTGGAATATTGGTTTTACAAAAGTTAAATGGTTCATTAACCTGCTAATTGGTTGCCTATAAAATCACATTCAGTCTGTCATTAAAGCTTTTTACTATTAAAAAAAAAAAATAAGAGTTGCATTTTCCCCAATAAGAGACGATCTGTTCATTGGTTTACTTGCTGGTTGTCTCCATGGGAGTGGGAATTGTGTCTTGTTCACTGCTATATTCCCAGGGCCGGGTACTGAGTGAGCGCTGAATAAAAATGTGTTGAGTACAAGAAATTGATGTTGTTTCATACTAAAATTAGGAGAGATGCAAACTTTATATGATAAACCTTAATATTCTACAGACTTCTTCAGCTACAAAGGGTCTCCCGGCTATACCCCAGCCCCCAGAGCACACTGTCACTCCTTTCTTTCATAAGTTCACTTAGTTGGGAAACTGAGTACTTGACTTTTGCCCTCCTCCTGCAGTCTTGGCTGTGTGACCTTGGGCCTATCATGTCCTTCTCTGAGCCTCAGAGGCCTCATTAGTAAAGTGAGCGTTTTCATTTACTTTTATCAGTGGGTCTGGTTTATACAATAGTTTCCACCTGCCTGAGCCTGGCCCAGAGCCTCTCATCCTATGAGGCAGGAACTATTATCGACCCCATTATACAGAAAAAGGAACTGGGGTGCAAGAAAGTTTCATTCTTTCTCCCAGGGTTGCATAGCTAGTCGGATAGAACCAGGACTCCTGAGTTTCAGGCCAGGATGCTGCATGCCTTAAGATGCCCTCAGCTCTCAAGCCTGAAACTGTTTGAACAGTTGGCAGGGTGACTTAAATTGCTAACAAACGTGTATGTACACAACTGTGCACTCACTGGTCTTTAATCAGAGTAGATGTCTGGGGAAATTGTTTTCTTCTTTCCCTGGCTTTTTAAAACATGTTATGAAAAGCCACCAGGCTGAAAGTCTGAACCAGCTGCTCCCCTAAATCACAGGATGAAGGTAAAAGGCATTGCCCACCACCCTGTGTAAACACATGTGGGGAAGAATGTTCTAGTTGTTATATTTGTTATTCTCTAGCTCCTGCTTCTCTCTGCAGCAGGCAGATACCCCCGATCTGCTGGTGGGAGAGAGGTAAAGAGTCCTTGAATTATTTACTATTAAAAGGCACTGAGCTGCCAGCTTCCTCTCTGAATTATTTAGCACTGTCATGTAGTTATGTATGTGTGAAATCGATACATTGTGTTCATATTAACTCTATTAAAAGCTAGTTAAAGTGGTGTGTTGCAGACTCCTCTTTCTTTGGTGTTTCAGTTCTCCCTGACCAGCCTGAAGTCAGGGAGAACTGACCGTGTTTGCTAGAAGATCCTGAGGGTCAAACTCAAGCCCGGGAGCAAATGCAGAGGGATTAAAACCCAGCCTCCCCAAAAGGTGAGATAATGGGGTACCCCTGGCAGGGAGCCAGGCAGAGCAGCACAAGCAATGAGGTTTTCGCTATTTACTGAGTGCCTACGGTGTTCCTCATACCAAGTCTTTCCCCCAACGTGTAAGATATCAGTCCTGCTTTTCCAGAAACTGCTACAGTAGCTGGTTGATAAGAAACGTAAAACATGGCTCATCCAAGCTTCTCTACTTAAACTGGGATGCTCTGTGACTCGTTGACCTATCAGATGGGTCTTGTGCAGAATATTCAGTACATGCTCAGCGATCTACACCTGACACAGCAGAGAGCCCAGTAAGTGTTTGAGGGATACAGGAAATGAATGAATGCAGAGAAGGGCAGCTGCCATCTGATTGGATGGAAGGGGATGGAAGCGGCCGCAATGGATGAACCTGGAGAGCAATGACATTGGGGAAACTGGGGGTCAAAATTCTTCCTCCCTTCCTTCCTGTGAGTCCCGGGTCCCTCTACCATGCTGAGCCCTCCGTAACATGCCTAGGATGCAGCAGTGCACTTAATGAATTTTTATTGAGCATCTACTATGTGCCAGGCACTGTACAAAGCTGTGGGAATAGATCCATGAAGAAAAATCGGATCAAACTACTTATCCACTCTAGTATAAATAGGAGAGAGCTGCTGTCTTCTGAATTCAGAAAGGGAGACAGGTAAACACTCACAGCATAAAGTGTCCCCACGGCTGACCAAGACCCTGGTACAGGGAACAATGAAGCAGAAAAGGAGACAGGCTCCGGGCGAGGTGTGCGGCCTTTCTAGAAAAGTATCATAAAGAAGGCCACATCTAAACTGAAGTTAAGGCTATAAAATCATCACTGGCATTATACACAGAGATGCTTTTCACCGTCGCCTAGCAATTGGATTCTCAATTAGGGTATATAAGGGTCGTTTCAAAGATAGGTCTTTACGCCACCATAAGAGATGAATTTCCGTGTTAACTTTAGCAGGTAATGAAAATTTTAATTAAACATCTGCCGGATTACAAAAGGCAGCCATCATGAAAAAATCATCTCTGTCATTTCCTCTTGAAAATGGCCAGTTTCAAAGATGGCCAAATAAATGGAAGAAAAGAGCCGAATAAAATGTAAGGTGGAATCTCTCCATCCTGGCTGAGAAGAATTCGGCACAGAGAATCAGGGAACGCTTTTCCTGCCTCCTTTCTCTCCATCCCCCTGTTGAAGACATCCATTTCTTCGGGGCTACCTGTGAAAAGAACTTGAGATCACCCCATTAATGGGATTCAGGAAAATTCTAACATTTATGGTGGATTAGAGGAGAAGGAGACAAAAGGAACTTCAATGTCAGGGCAGCCACGGGACTCGTTTGGGTGCAAATAACTCAACTTACACTGTCAACTTTCAGGTGTGGGTGGATCCAGGTGCTCATGACATAATCAGGAATTCAGCTCTTTTTCCTCTGTCTTCCTCTGGGGTGGTTTTATTCTTGGAAGACACACCCAGGTCCTTGCAAAGTGGCCTCTGCAGTCCCAGGTGCACATCCAACCAGCTGAGCAACCACAGTAGGAAGCTGGTCTCTTTTTAAGATACCCACAAAAGTCCTGGGATTGGCTCTGAGTGGCCTAAAGTGGGTCACGTGTCAATCCCTTAACCAGTCTACATGGCCAGGAGAATATGCTTTCTCTTTGGTCAGGCCCAGTCACATGTCCACCAAGGGTCTAGAGTCTGCCCTTCTTGAACCACAGGGATTGGGAGTGGAGAATGGTAATTCTTTTTTTTTTTTTGAGACAGAGCCTCAAGCTGTCACCCTGGATAGAGTGCTATGGCATCACAGCTCATAGCAACCTCCAATTCCTGGGCTCAAGCGAGTCTCTTGCCTCTACCTCCCAAGTCGCTGGGACCACAGGCGCCTGCC
>CAUYON010086063.1:0-12537 GCA_963573935.1 Arctocebus calabarensis | reverse complement strand
CTTTGTCTTCCATGTCAGAAATCCTTTCTTCTGCTTGCTCCATTCTGTTGCTGAGGGATTCTACTTTGTTTCTCAGATCTTTGAGGGCTGCAATTTCTTGCCTCAATGTGTCCAAATCTTTGGTCATTTGGTCTTTGAATTGCTTGAATTCTTGAAAACAATTTTTGAAATGCACTCAGAATTTCTAAATCCAACTTTTCTTCTATTTTATTGATCTTGTTTGCAATCCAGATTCTGAATTCAATTTCTGACATTTCAGCCATCTGTTTATGCATAGGATCCTCGCTTGTGTCTGCCAGATTATTCCTTGGGGGGATTCATCTAGTCTGGTTGTTCATATTTCCAGAGCTTTTCCGTTGATTCCACCCCATGATTAATTTTACACCATTTGGCTAGCTGAGTAGATAAGGACAATTTGGGCTGGGAGTTCTAGGAGTAGTGATTGACCAGTTCTTGCTTAAAAGCTTGGACTGGTGTCTATACCTTTTCTCCTAGAGTTTTGCCACTGCTTGCAAAACTGGGGACCTTCTTGATGTGGTGGGGTTAAGTGGCTCTGTCTTATTTTCAGCTGGTCTTTGTCTTACCCTAGAGAATTTGTTACTCTGGATTGAAATCTGAGCTGTGAAGGAATACCAGAGTTAAGTCTCCACACCCCCCACAGGCAACAATTGAAAAAGCCAAATCACACCTTCCCACAACCACACACCCAGGGTACCACTTTGGAAAGTCCTTGGGTGATTAGCCCAACTGAAGAGGTCCTAAAGAATTGTCCTAGCCAGCACCGAACTCAAATGGAAGAGTTAAAAAAGTCTCTGGCAACTAGATAGCAGGGATCCACTGGAAGCTCTTGTATAATTCACTTCGATGCTCTGTGAGCTCAGAAGGGCACTGCCCTCCCCAGCAAGTAAATTAGTCTGGGAAGGTTGATGCCTCCTTCCCAACCTTGCCCCTCTATCACACCCAGTCGGTGGTAACAGTTGTGATCCAGTTTCCTCCACTGAGCCGATGCTCCAGAGGTTTGCACCTGCCTGGGTCACAGTGAGGTCTGTGGCTCCACAACCAGTCTTCTACTCCCTGTCACTGTTTGGCAGGGGGAGGTGAGGCCTGATAACCTGGGTACTTAACAGGGGCTGGGGCGATTCACTCAGTTCCAGCCCTGTCCCTGATTGATGTTGCTGCTGGAACAGAACAAGTTTGCAGAATTTATTTCTGTCAAGGCTATTTTCCCTGATCAGACTAGGGCTGCAAATGGGTTTTACTCAGTGTGTGAGTTCCAGCCCTTTGTCTCAGCTTTCATCCCCTGAGGGCCAGGTTAAGCAAAGCAGTCCCTCTGTGAGTATTCTAATCCCTGCTTTGTGTCCCAGCTGTTCCTGCCTCTGACAAATCCATCACGTGCCTTGGTTGCCAGGTCCGCTCTGCCAGCACCTGGCAGCAGAGAAGCTGCCACTTTCCCTGGCCGCCCAGAAGACTGGGAGTGTTTCCTCAAAACATCCCCAGGGGTGCAGCTCTCCAGCTATTGTTCCCGGAGCTGGTTGCTGTTTCGTGCCTCAGGAGACCTTCTCACCAGCCAGGTCTCCTCACGGCTCTCTCCTCTTTCACCACTGCGAGCCAGAAAACCAGCACATTTCAGCAAGTTTGCGCCCATCCTCACGCCTCGAGAAAATCTCCAAGAATCTGGACTCTGTGGGGAACAGGCCTCCAGACCTAGGGGTGAGAGTGGAGAGGAACACCAGGAACACCAAGTTGCAGGTTGAGAGTATATACAGTTTTATGCCTGGCTGAAGAGCACCGAGGCACCCTATTAGGGGAAGGAGGTCTGGTTTTTAGAGGGTCTCTCCCATGGGGTAGAGTGGGAGGACATCCTAACTGTTCTCGCTTGTTTGTATGGAGGTATGGAGTATACTGCGAACCTCTCTCATGGGGGAGGGGACTACCGTCCACTTGGTGATGTGCTCTGTACCTTTTTGTTTGTGTCCTTGGGGTCTCAGGTCGCCCTAGCAGGGTTGATGTGCGCTCTTCGACCTTTTCTTTTGGCTCAGATCCAAACCATCAGCTTTCTTGCTGAGTTTCTGTCCTTTAACTCTTCTTCTGGATGGGAACCTCTGTGGAAAGCTGGCTACAGATCGCCATCTTTGCTCCTCCCCAACTATAGTTATTTCTTATTCTTTTGTCAGAAATGGTCTCTCTATGGATGATGTCTAATGCCCACTTTCAGCTCTGTAAAATATCCAGGGATTAAAATTGGTCTGTTGGTGTTGATGGACACTGGTGGGTAGGCTGAAGAGTTGGGAATATGACCTGATACAGATAAATGGCATTTTTTTTCCCCTGGGTGTGGTGGGTCAGGCTATCCATATTTGTTAATTCAGGTACTTTCAGAATGAGCATTTTTCATCCTTAGAGGGAATCATTGCTTTTTGGTGTCTCTTCTCTTCCTGAAGATGAAATGATACTGGGAATCTGAATAAATATGCTGATGTAAAACAAAACAAACATAAAAATGTAAAGGTAAATAGCAAAATTGCTTTAATTTATTTTATTTTTTAATTTTTAATTTTAATTTTTTTTGCAGTTTTGGCTGGGGCTGGGCTTGAACCTGCCACCCCTGGTATATGGGGCTGGTGCCCTAATCCTTGAGCCACAGACACTGCCCTAATTTTTTCTTTTTAAGTGTGATGCATATTAAAGACATTTCAGAGCTCACTGTATTTCTTTGGAGAAAAGCATTTCTTTTACTATACACATCCACCATGTTATAATTGTAAAGGAAGACCCTGAAAGAGTCAAATCCTATGACAGTCTCCCTCTTTCTCTCTCTCCCACTTACTTTCTTCTTTTATAATCTGATTTCCCCTCCTTTCTTAAAAATCAAGCAGCACCTACTTTAATGTGGTCATTGATTTCCCCTGAGCTAAAATTTCAGAGAATTACACCAAGGCTTGTGTTAGGAACTGATCACAAAGATGCCCTTTCTGCCATGAAATTTGTAAGGTGAAAGCAATAGTGTTATTCTTTTCCAGAGGTTATTTGTTTCTTGTATTCGCAGGATGAGAAGAAGACCAACAGCTGCCAAAATAAAACAAAGTAAATGCCCATTTTAGACAAGCAAGGCTTTGTGCAGGACTTAGAACAAGTCAACACAAATATATATATATTTTTCAATAGATTAATTCCTAGTTACTGTGACCTCACTGAACCTACCGCTCATGAGTTCAGGCCTGACAAGGTGTAACATTGAAAGACATGTAATCAAAATAAGCAACAAAGAATCCTACAAAGGTTTCATTTTTTTAATTTCAGCACCTAGAATATTACAAGGATTCCAGGTCATGATCCCCCCTTAGCAAAATTTCTCATGCCTTGTTCTAGCGAATCTCACCCCAAAGCATCTCAGTAATTAGCTTCCTTTCTTCAAACTCCTCCTGATGCCTCAGACTATTCTGAGGTCTTCATTTTGGACATAGACTTTAAAAAAAATTTTTTTTTTTTGTAGTTTTTTTTTTAATTGGGGCTGGGTTTGAACTTGCCACCTCTGGTATATGCACTGGTGCCCGCCCTACTCCTTTGAGTGACAGGTGCTGCCCAAGACATAGACTTTTGATAATCCACTTCTCCCCTCCTTCCGCCTATTCTTCTCTGTGTTTCTCTCCATTTTTCGATACCATAAAAGTTAACAAAAACAAAGATCCTATGATCATCTCCATGGAGGCAGGAAAGCATTCAATTAAATCCAGCACCTTTTTTTTTTTTTTTTGTAGAGACAGAGTCTCACTTTATCGCCCTGGGTAGAGTGCTGTGGCGTCACAGCTCACAGCAACCTCCAGCTCTTGGGCTTACGCGATTCTCTTGCCTCAGCCTCCCTAGTAGCTGGGACTACAGGCGCCCGCCACAGTAAATCCAGCACCTTTTAATGATAAAAGTGGTCAACAAATCAGGCATAGAAGGAACATACTTCAAAATGAAAGCCATAGTTTTTTTGTAACTTAGTTAACTCAGAAGCAACTCCTGAGTGCTTGCATTGAATTCTGTTGATCAGGAAAGAGTCAAGAAGTCCAGCTCCATGAGACATCACCTCACTCCAGTGACAATGGCTCTTATGGAAGAGTTCTCAGACAACAACTGCTGGTGTGGATGTAGCGGGAAAAGAACACCTAGACACTGTTGGTGGGACTGCACACTAGCACAACCGCCATGGAAAGTTGTATGGAGATACTTCAAAGATCTAAAAGTAGACCTACCTTTTGGTCCTGCAATCCCACTACTAGGTATTTATCCAAAGGAAAAGAAGACATTTATTTTATCCAAAAGAGACCGGCACTCAAATGCTTATAGCAGCACAACTCACAATTACAAAGGTGTGGAAATGACCCAAGTGCCCATCAGTCAATACATGAATGGTTTAATAAAATGCAGTAAATACATAACATGTGGTACTACTCAGCCATAAAAATAAATGACAATTTTGTGTCTTTTGTAATATCCTGGAAGGAACTTGAGACTGTTCTAAGTGGAGGACCACAGGGATGAAAAATTGAACACCCATGTACTCAATACCAACTTGGAACTAATCAACACTTCTGGGCACATATGGAAACAACAACAGGAATCAAGTAGGCAGGAGGGGGGAGGAAGGACTGGGTAGTTCACACCTAGCTGGTATAGTACATACATTCTGGGTGAAGGACACACCTGTAACTTTGCCTCAAAGTGCACAAAAGCAAATTACATAACCAAAACATTGTTACCCTTGTAACATTATGAAATTAAAAAAATAATATTTATTAATTCTGAAGCCAAAATTAGGCTTATTGCTGTATTTAAAAATATAATAAACTTTAAAATGTCTTTGAAAAGAAGTTAGCCTTAGGTGTGACAGATGACTCTTCTGGGGAGTATATTGAAGAGAGAATTAATCTGAGGAAAAGGGAATTCTCCTCTCAAATCAATATATGGATCTATTAATATATGCATGTATATTATTTATATTGTAGGAAATCACAAAAATATAATTTGGAGTTTCCGGTGTTGGTTGTAGTAAAGTGACAGACAGTTTCAGATGTATCTTTGACCGACTGCCTCCAAGCACTTCCATTTTCAAAGCCTTTCTTTTCGAGATCCTAAAGGCTTCACTGAGCTTCTCTGTTTCTGAGTATTTGCTCCTGGATAACCTGCTTGCTTTCCTCTCCAGTGCATGCCTGAGCTCGTGTTTGCCTGCAGGAATACCCTATGAAGGTGATAGACTTTTAGTTATGGAATAATAAATCTGCTTGGATATACTTTGAAAACTCACAATTCATTATCTTAACTAAAAATTTTCTATAGTTTTCATTTAGTATTTTATCAAGTATAAATACATCTTGATATAGGATCATACTTATCCCTCATAATCTGATTCAAACTCCTTCCTCTTCCATAAAACTTCCTCTATGATGGCTCGCAGCAAACTATCCCTTTCCTATGTTTGAGGATATTGTTTCTTGTGCCCACCTATGTTTCCAGCCTCATACTCGTTTCTCAGCAACATGTTAAAGCATTTACAATGTGTGAGGTCCATGCAAGGCACTTTTTGCTAGACTCCAGAAGGAACCCGGAGAGGGATAAGTTAAATAGTTTGTCCTCAAGGATCTCCAGGGCTAGCTGGAAATAAAAATAAGAAAATCCATCTTCATAATCTAAAAAAAGAAGGCAATATGTGTTAACATGGAAATATGTTCTATTTTATTATGTTCTTTTCATAAATGCCTTAGGACACTACTGGTTGGATTAACAATTTTTCAAACTAAGTGCTTCAACTGTGCGTGAACAAGGCTGAGTGGGTGAAAATGGTAATCCATTAAATTTGTGAATATTTATATTTGATTTATTACATATTATTTAGAGAACAGAGATTATTTACAAAAAATAATTTAAATAAATCAATTCTTCCCTGGGTGTTTTCCTTCAAGCCCTAATGTTTAGTTTGGGGCCAGCAGTGTTAAAATGCTGTCTTTATAACTAATTATTTGGTTCTTTACTGTACATTTCTGCCTTTGTGGTTATGGAGAAGAAACAGATTATAAGGGAGAAAGTATGTCATACATTTAAAAACAAATATAATCATATAGTGATTCAGAAAATGTCATGAAGGCTATGTTAAACAGTTTGATGAAAATATTTCAGATTGTATATGAAACCAGCACATTGTGCCCCATGATTGCACTAATGTACACAATTATGATTTAATAAAAAACAAACAAACAAATATAATGCATTACTATATGCTGCTCTTATTCTGGGCACACTCTTACTAATGAATGACGCTTTTGGTTTCTGTACTTTTGGACATTCTAGTTAAGCACTAGTTCCTCTTGCCCTGTGTTCTGGTACTTGTACCTCCATTGCTTACCTTGTGCCTGTTATCAATTTACTCTTTGCTGTGACTATCCATATTTAATACATGTCTGTCTTCTGGACCATTTCTCCACAGGCCAGCTCTGTCACTACTTTAGGCCTATATTTGGTAGTTAGAATTTGGCGTCATGGAATCCTGAAGGTGTTCATGGTATTATTGGTATGTGCTTATCTTAAGAAAAGCACAGGGCGGCACTTGTGGCTCAGTGAGTAGGGTGCCGGCCCATATGCCGGATGTGGTGGGTTCAAACCCAGCCCCGGCCAAAAACTGCAAAAAAAAAAAATAATAATAATAAAATAAAAGCACAGGCTCTATGCTTTAAAAAAAAAAAAAAGAAAGAAAGAAAATCACAGACACTCTCCCTCAATAGCAATGCCCTAGCATGTATTTTTTTTTTCAGTTTTTATTTTTCTTTTTCAGTTTTTACAACTTTACCAGGTTTATACACTTACTCAAGTCTATTTGAACCATTCTTCAAAACAGAACTTCTTATCTCTTTTTAGACATATGCCCTAATTTTTGGAAAGCAAAAATCTCATGCACTGACCAGACATCTAATAGAAGATTCCATAGGGGCCACCTCTCTCATATTCCCTGTCCTGTGTTCAGAAACACATTTTTTAAGTGTCCATGGGTACCATGTCAAGCAGGTTATAATGACTTCTCTTCTTATAACAGATTTGTATTTTAATAGAGAGTTAGCCAATTTAATAATCAGTCTCAACTAATAAGGATTCAATGTGAGATTTTTTTTTTCCTCAAGTAAATCATCAGCAACAATGCTTCTCAAACCCTCTTTCTATTCAGATAGGGCACTTCCTTGGCAGCATGTCAATATGACTTCATGAGACTCTCTACTATTAAAAAAAATCTCACTTCAATTGGGGTTTTTCTGTACATTTAAAACTTTAATATTGGCTGGCGCCTATAGCTCAAGTGGCTAAGGTGCCAGCCATGTACACCAGAGCTGGCAAGCTCAAATCCAGCCCAGGCCTGTCAAGCAACAATGACAACTATTACCAAAAAATAGCCAGGCATTGTGGTGGGTGCCTATAGTCCTAGCTACTCGGGAGGCTGAGGCAAGAGAATCACTTAAGCCTAGAGGTTAGAGTTTACTGTGAGCTGTGATGCCATGGCACTCTACCTAGGGCAACAGCTTGAGGCACTGTCTCAAAAAAAAAAAAAAAAGAAAAAGAAACAGAAAAAAACAACTTTAATATCTTATTGGTTCCCATATTTTATTTCCCCCAACCCTAAACTAGACACAGCACATTGTGGTATGTGAGTATGTCACAGGAATTCTCGGGGAAGCTGGTGAAGGGGTCTGCTTTTACATGACCTCTCTGTCCCTCTCTCTAGCACATCACCAGCTGGTATTGGGATAGAGAGTGTGTCTCCTTTTGGGATTACATACAGAGGTGTTTATGTAAGGCATATGTCTCCTTATGTGATTACACAGTGAGAATGTGGTTGGGTCTTTGGATAGTTTGAGCCAGAGTGGCTCCCTTGTCCGTGGGCCCTGTTGGAAGTCTTATCGGCTCACAACTGATTCATGTGGAGACCGGCAAGAGTCCAACTTTCTCAAGCATATGTGGGCTCATTTTATCAGCTAATTGGGAGAGAATCTAGAAAATCCTTTTCTGACATCTTTCACCTGGCTATGTCTCCAGAGTTCTCTCATCTGCTCCTTTGGCCAGGTGCAAGTGAGTAAGTCCAATAGCAAAGAGGGCATCCTCGTTCAGAACAAAAAGTTAATCTTTCCACACTGAAGGTCTTTCTCCCTGGGCTTAAGGAAACCAGAAACTGGAATCCTAGAGCCCTCATGTTCAACTAGAGTAGGTCTATTTCTAAAGATAAACATAAATGTGCTTGTGAAAGAAGTCAATTATTGTTTTTGATATTCTTTATTTATAATAATTTTGAATGGATTTATTGAAAAATAATTGACACAATAAACTTTATATGTTTACATGTATAATTTATTAAGTTTTAACTCATCTTCTGATCCACACAACCGAGACAGTGAACATAGACATCACTTGGAAAATTTCTTTCATTTCTTTTACTTCCTTTCTCTTACCCTTTCCTGACCCCAACTCCCTTCATTCCTGGGGAATCCCTCATCTACTTTCTAATACCTTAGGTTTCTTTGCCTTTTCTAGATTTTGTGATACAACATGCACTTTTTTTTGGTCTGCGTACTTTATTTTGAAAATTACTTTGAAATCAATCCATTTTATTGCTCATATTAATAGTTCATTCCTTATAATTGCAGATGGATAATTATTGAATATACTAAAAGTCCATTTCCTTTATTCTAAAGTGTGTGATTTTACGTATACATAGTTGCTTAATTTCCTGCTGATTGTCATTTGGATTGTTTCTCATTGTCGGCCTTTACATTTCAAATGTTAAAACAACTTTACAGTCAAAGCATAAACTACAATCGGTCAGTATGTATGACTTCCTAGCCATTAGAAGTCAGGATATATATGTGTCAAGATGAAAAATGTCATTGGCATGATGAGAGAAGGAACCAGGTATACAGGAAGATTCAACAAGTATGGGAGCTTAAAAATCCAAACAGAATGTAGGTTCACCCTTTGAAAAATCTTGTGTAAGAATGAATGGAGAGAGATGGGGCAGGAGGTGGAGGAGGAAGGAGATCAAATGAAAGGTATTTAAGGACTAGGTGGAATTGAATTTTTTTCCAGATGAAATTCAAGGAATTGGTATATGAAAGACCTAAGGTGCAGAAGAGAGAGAAATTGATAGAGCACAATCCTTGGAGGGGGAGGTAGACACTAGTGTCAGGAGGCAAGGAATATGGTAAAGAACAAAGGGGGAGAGTTGCCTTAGCAGGTAGAAAGATAATTTAAAAGTTTTAGGTGGGGCAATAAGTTGGGGAAGTATTAATGTATTTATTTCCTCATTTAAGTGTGAAGTGAAGCCATCATCTGAGAGTGAAACTTCTCTTAGATAGTGGCAAAGGGGAGCAAGGGGAGAACTGGAGCAAGGGCCCCCAAACCATGTAAGGAACAGGCTTAGCTAAAAATGAGGTCCCCTCATTTGTTTAATAATATTTAATCACTGTCTCCTCCTTTGCTTCTCCATAATTACCACTCTGGAGTTGAACAGCTGGTGATTGTAAAGATTCTCAACTTTTCTCCATAAATAACATCACCTTTTGGAACCCTAAAGTTGGGTTCTAAAATATCTTTCGGACCCTACATTCCCGTGGATTGGTTTACATGCTCAGACCAGCAGTTCATACCAAGAAAGTGACTGAACTGGAATCATGACCCCATGAGCTGAAATAGCATAAGAAGATGATTTCGACACCCCTATAATTTCACTCCAAATTTTAACTATTTAATCCCCAAACTGCCAAACTACCCTTAAAACCTTGTCTCTGAGATTCTGTGCGAGGTGATTTGAGAAATTTCTTCTGTCTCCCCAGTTGGTGCTATGTGGAATAAACTCTTCCTCTGCCATAAATCTGCTATCTCTGGGTATTAGCTTCCTCTTGGGCTGTGGGTAGATGAATTTGGTTGGGTGGTAACAAGAGGGAAGCAGGTAGGAGTGGGCTTTACTTAGTGGTGTAGAAAGGGTGATAAATAACTAGGACAGAATAGGAAGGAAGCTGGTGATGAGTAAGAAGATTAAAGCAGTGTTTCTCAACCTGTGGGTAGCGACCCCTTTGTAAGTAGAAACTTTGAAAGTTGGACTTTTAATTATTTCATTTCTAATTCTAATGCTATGATTTTCTTTGGCTTGGGTAGATCACCGAGATGCCATTATCCACTCCAGGATCATTTTGCCATTGTTTGTTGGTAATATGAAACATCTCTTAACTCTTAACTTTTAACTTTTTAAAGTTAAGGGAATTATTTTAATTTTTCATAGTCTGTTTTTGGAAAACATGAAAACTCAACTTTGCAAAAACCTTCACAAAACTCTGATTTGGTCATTTGTTTTAGAATTGTAATTATTACCTATGAAAATATTTACGTCAATAAACTAATTAAAATGTAGCATTGTAGAACTACTCAAAATTTCACATCTTTTTTTTTTAAAA
Organism: Arctocebus calabarensis; assembly: GCA_963573935.1. Classification (NCBI taxonomy): domain Eukaryota; kingdom Metazoa; phylum Chordata; class Mammalia; order Primates; family Lorisidae; genus Arctocebus; species Arctocebus calabarensis. The sequence continues at coordinate 2,068 of CAUYON010086063.1, read as the reverse complement.
CTATTTTGTGTCCAGACCAACACAGAGACCATGGAGAAGAATAAAATTTGGACTTGTACCGTGGACCTTCTTGCTACCTTGTGGCTCACAAGGGATTGGAAAAATGGAGCTATGTCTTGTAGTCTGTTTTGACAATATTCTGCCTGCACATTTCTCCCTTCTTCAAGATTCTTGCTTGCTTTGTCGTCTTTGGGTTTTCTTCTTCCTTTTTTTTATTGTGGTGAAAAGTACATAACATAAAATTTACCATCTTAATAATTTTTATGTATACAGTACAGTGTTAACTGTACATAGTTTGTTGTGTAGAGGTAGTGGTGTTAGATCTTTTGTAGTTTTACTAATTTGAGGAAGGAAAACTAAAGACCAAGGGGTTGGCATTTACTAACAATTTATGCAATAATTCCTAGAATTAGGTTCCCTCTTACTTTCATATTTTATATGGTTGTCTTGAAAGTGTCAAAGTGATTTGAAGGATAGAGAAATTTTGAAATCTTAATAAAAATAAGAGTATAATTACCCAAATACACACAAGTTGATAGAAATAGGTGACAAGCTGGTTGAAGCTGGTTCTTTATTTTTTATAATTTTATTAAATCATAAATGTGTACATTAGTGCAATCATGGGGCACAATGTGCTGACTTCATATACAATCTGAAATATTTTCATCAAACTGTTAAACATAGCCTTCATGGCATTCTCTTAATCACTATATGAAGACATTGACATTCTACATTTAATAAGTTTCATCAGTACCCTTCTAAGATGCACCGTAGGTGTGATCCCACTAATTGCCCTCCCTCCACCCATCCTCTCCCCTCCCCTCCCTTGCCCTTTTCCCCATATTCTTGTGCTATAATTGGGTTTTAGCCTTTACATGAAAGCTATAAATTAGCTTCATATTAGGGTTGAGTACATTGGATACTTTTTTTTCCATTCTTGAGATACTTTGCTAAGAAGAATATGTTCCAGCTCCATCTCTGTAAACATGAAAGAGGTAAAGTCTCCATCTTTCTTTAAGGCTGCATAGTATTCCATGGTATACATGTACCACAATTTATTAAACCATTCGTGGGTCAATGGGCACTTGGGCTTCTTCCACAACTTAGCAATTATGAATGCTAAGAATTTATTGGACTGCAATAAACATTCTGGCACATATATCATTATTATGGTGTGAATTTTTGTCTTCTGGATATATACCTAATAAAGGAATTATAGGATTGAATGGCAAATCTGTTTTTAGATCTCTAAGTATTCTCCAAACATCCTTCCAAAAGGAATGTATTAGTTTGCATTCCCACCAGCAATGTAGAAGTGTTCCCTTTTCTCCACATCCACGCCAGCATCTCTGGTTTTGGGATTTTGTTATATTGGCTGATCTTACTGGAGTTAGATGATATCTCAAAGTAGTTTTGATTTGCATTTCTCTGATCATTAAGGATAGGAAGCATTTTTTCAAGTGTCTATATGCCGTGTGCCTGTCTTCTTTAGAGAAGTTTCTCTTTAAGTCCTTTTCCCACCCTGAGATGGGATCACTTGTCCTTTTGTTGCTAATACGTTTAAGTTCTCTGTGTATTCTGGTTATTAAACCTTTGTCAGAGCCATAACTTGCAAATATTTTCTCCCATTCTGAGGTCTGTCAGCCTGCTACACTTATTGTGTTCTTAGCAGTGCAGAAGCTTTTTACTTTGATCAGGTCCCAGTCGTGTATTTTAGATACTGCTTCAATTGCCTGGGGAGTCTTCCTCATAAAAAATTCACCCAGGCCTATTCCTTCAAGAGTTTCCCTGCACTTTCTTCTAGAATTTTTATAGTTTCATGTCTTAAATTTAAATCTTTGATCCAGTGAGAGTCTATCTTAGATAATGGTGAAAGGTGTGGGTCCAGTTTCAGTCTTCTATAGGTCACCTAGCAACCATTTGTTAAATAGGGAATCTTTTCCCCACTGAATGTTTTTAATTGGCTTGTCAAAGATCAAATAACGGTAAGTAGCTGGGTTCATCTCTTGGTTCTCTATTCTGTTCCATACATCTATCTCTCTGTTTTTGTGCCAGTACCATGCTGTTT
>CAUYON010086062.1:0-24845 GCA_963573935.1 Arctocebus calabarensis | reverse complement strand
GGGTGGAGGGAGGGTAATTGGTGGGGCCACACCTATGGTGCATTTTAGAAGGGTACAGGAGAAACTTACTAAACGCAGAATACAAACGTCTTCGTACAATAACTAGGAAAATGCCATAAAGGCTATGTTAAACAGTTAAATGAAGATATTTCAGATTGTATGTGAAACCAGCACATTGTAGCCCTTGATTGCACTAATGTACCCAACTATGTTTTAATAAAAAAAAAAAGATTATATTTGTGAGGAAAGGGTGGGAGAAAAGGCAGTTCAAGCAGTTACTTTAAATGGCTATTTCTTAACAGTGGAAGAAATACTAGAGCATAGCTCAGGAGTTTTAGCTTGGGACTCAGCCAATTGTGCACAGCCCAATCTTATAAAAATCCATCAATATATAAAATAAATGAAACAAAGATAGCCCAATGTCTTTTATGATACTGGGATGTTAGCCATGGAGAACTCCTTGCTTTCAAACACATATCATAATTGTTGAGATGACATTAAAGAAAATTTATAGACAGCATGGTAGGCCTTCCTTCATCCCCCAGTTGGAAAAGTCCATCTCTCCTCTGAATTCTCAGAGTACTTTTTGTGGTACATTTATTCTTCTTCATCCTTTCTAACATGCGTTAAGTTATTTCTGACTTTATTATAACTCCTCTAGTCACCTATGAGCTCACTGACAGCAAAACCTGAGTGTATTAGGGAGTCTTAACTCATTGGGGTCATATACATGAAATGATCATTCTCATTTCCAATCAAAATGCTTTTGACCATACTCCGTTGAATTTTCCTCTTCAACCCCTTAATGGCACTTGGGAATAATATATAACTTCATGGTTACTTTCAGGTATTAAAAGTCCTTTCTATTTTAAAATTTCAATTTCATCTCTGATGCAAAGTTAACCTCCTTTGCCTTGTGGGCCGGGCTCATGGGTTGAGAAAATTTGAGTGGGAGGATGTTTGGGCTAATTTTTCTCTTTCTTTCCCTTCTCCTTCATGACAGGCCATTAGCTCCTCAGTAGCTGGGAATAGAGAGACTGGATCAGGAGCAGGGAAGGTGAAAAGGTCTTATTCAACTAAGCACAGTTGAGTCCCGTCTTTACATATGCTGCTTTGGCCCACTGATGCCCTCCCTCTGCATGGCGGGCATCTGAACTCTACCTCTCCTGAGTGACTCTCCAGGGCCCTGTGTGGTTTCCCCAAAGCACAGACCCCTTCCATGGGAAATCTTGATTGAACTCTGCTATCCCTCATTCACTTCCCACCAGTGGGGCAGTTTCCCCACTGGGTTAGTGGCCTAAGCTCACCCTATGACATTTTCTCAACCTCCAGGAAAACCCCAACTGGGGGCAGGTCAAATGATGATTGGCTGATTGCTGGACTTTCCTAAGTTTTGCCAACTCACTATCATTTCCTTTGTTCTACTTCAGTAGGCAGATCCACTACCTAAGTGCGTGTATAACTGAGGCCCAAGACAACCATGGCTGCTTCTTATGGCTGGCCCCAATTGGAGAAGGGATTCTTTAATGGTCCTCATCACTTGACTTTGACGGGAAAAGGGATAAGGTGATTGCTTTCCACCTAAACAATTCTCATCATCACCAACTCCAAAGCTTTGCTCCTCTCTTCCTCCCTGATCACTTCCTTTACGTGAGCACATTCATCATGCCAGTTTTCAGAAGTCTGGAGTACAGGCACAGCTCAACCTCATCCTTGACTTAGGGTCCCCTAAGGCTATAATTGACATGTCAGCTGAGGTGTCTTCCTACCTGGAGGCCTGACTGGGAAGAATCCACTTCCAAGTCACTTGGGCTATTGTCCGAATCCTTTTCCTTGCAAGCGTATGCGTGAAGTTTTCTTCCATGCTGCCAACCAGGGACCACTCTTAGTTCCTAGAGCCATTCTCAGTTCTTTGCCACCTGGTCTGCTCCAGAAGCCAGCCCAAAATTGTCAAATCACTTCTTCAAAGCCAGTAGGAGTATCTCTCATTCCTCTCTGTCAAGGCAGATTCTTATATAATATAATGCCTCAAGAGGAGTGACTGTCACAACTCCTTTATCATATTCTATTGGGTAGAAGCAAGTCACAGTTTCCATCCACACTCAACCTACAGGACTGTGGCTCACAGGGGCAACCTTAGTGTATGTTCACTGCTAGTGGCTTTCCTTCCCTCCTCCTTCCCTGCCTTCTTTTCTTCTTTCTTTACTTAATTTCTTCCTCACATAAATGACCTTTCATGTGCAAATCACACTAACTGAGACAAAGTTGATACAGGCAAACCTCTTGTCCTAGTGAGTCCAGGTTACTGTAACAGAATGTCATAGACTGGGCAGCTGAAACAACAGACATGTATTTCTCACAGTTCTGGAGGCCGGAAGTCTGACAGGGTTTCAGCATGGTCAGGTTCAGGCGCACCCCCCTCCCTGGTTTGCAGACAGTGTCTTCTCACTTCTCCTGGACATGGGGATGGAAAGCAGAGGGAGCAATCAAGTGCTCATGTCTCTTTTTCCAAGGGTACAGGTCCCAGTCATGAGGACGCCACCCTTATAACCTGATCAGTTTCCAAAGGCCCCCACCCCCTAATGCCCTCATATTGGGCCTTAGGGTTTCAACATATGAATTTGGGGAAAACACATTCTGTTCATAGTACCCCTGTCTTCCAAAATTCCATACACTAGTGGAAGAGACCATCCTGTAAACAGCTAGATTGTAGCTGATAATAAATGTTGCCATATGTTGGTATGAGCCCCAGCCCAGAACCAGAAGCCCTAGTTTACATGAGAAAAACAGGAAAAGTTCACAGAAGGGGTGTTATCTACACACACTTTTGGGAAAGGAGGAGAAGGAGGCCCTGCAATTTCTATACACTGTTGTACCTATCTCAGCCATTCAGCAAACATGCATTGAAAAAAAGCTAAAGAATATGTACAAAGAACTAATCTTCCAAATGAGGAGAAGCAAGATTTGGGGAAGACACTTGACATCACAGCAATTCCCACATAATAATTGGTATACAGACCTCACAAAGTTCAAATGCTTCAAAAATCAACCTCTTCATTCCATACCTAAGAAGCAGCTGAGGCGGACAGAGAGGATCAGAGCAGAGGATGTGATCTCAGAACCAAGAACAGGTGAGTGGGAGGATGGGCCTTCAGGGCAATGGGAGCAGCAGAAGAAGACAGAGCTGTCTGAAGGCTGCCCCCAGACAGGTGGTTTTGGAGCAATGAAATGGACAGTTATCCCAAGTTACTACTTTCAGGCAACCTGCATTTTCCACATAACACATACAGAGGCTATAAACTGCCCCAAAGACTTTCCTCTATGAGCTCACCAATGAACATTTTGAACTATTTAATAGTAGTACCCATCAAGTTCCTTACTGATAATGTCACCCCCAGGCTACCCCACAATGTCTAATGCATAAATATGAATAGAACATTGCAAATATCTTTAAACAGGGTTATGGAGGGCCTACAGAGGTACCTCTTTGACCCTTCGACCTCTGTCCATTTCAATCAAGGTGAGAGCAACCATGATTAAGATGAAGAGAGGAAGGATTGGGGAAGTTTTATTTGAAGAGCATCACACCATTTAATTCTTTTTTTCAAAAATCAATTTTATTATATATTATCTTCTTGATAAAAATGAGGAGAAATTGGAAAACTAGAACTCTTGGAACAGATAGGACACTAAGTATAAAAATATTACAATCAGAATTATGATAGCTGTGTTTAAGCACACCCAAAGCAGCAAAACTTGGTTTCTGTTCGATGTTTAATGAAGCTAGCGTGGATCAACCAGACGTGATTGTCAAGGAAAAGAAATGGGAGATAAACACGTGCAAAAAGTCATTAATAACATGTGGTTGAAGACTGTACTAAAAATGAAGATGTAATTATAGGGATTTTAGAGTATTTTAAGCTTTCTGGAAGGGAGCCCTCATCATTCTGTGAATATCTATATCTTTCACACATTTGAGGTTAGCACATGCATGTTTTTGGAACGTGTATATACAAAAAGAGAATGCCAACAAAAATGTTTTCATTAAGGAACCTCATGAGCTAATGACTGTCCCCTGAGCACAGTGCACCCTGAACATCTTATTCTCAACATACACAGCACATAACATTACCATTTATTTGGGGTTTGCCTTCAAGATCTATATCCAAATCTGCTTTCTTTTGTTTCTAATTCTGGTCTTTTCTTTCACTATGGATTCTAATCATTTTGCTCAACATTATAATAAATCAAGAGAAGAAGCTTAAGGAAATCATAGCAAATGTTTCTCAGCCTGGTCCTGCTCTTTCCCTGTGTCCTTCATTTCAGAACATTTAAAGTTTACAGAGCTTCTTATCATCAGAGTAACAAATTCCTTGAAAGGTAGACAAGGCCTTGTTATTGGGAAATAAATGTAGTGGAGATCTACTTTGCACTGGCTGTGACAAAAACTAAAACTAAAGCAAATAAAGTCCCCCATGCAATAGATTAATATCCCCTTTCAAACACTATGACAAAGAGAAATTTAAGAAACCCTGATGGGCAAGTATTTTGATGGGCATTGTTTTAAACATCCTTTCTAGAATGTCACTGTCTTACTAGCTACTGTCTTGTTGCATTTCTTTATTTTCTAAATGCTTTCAACACATAGCCTTTTTCTCTGCAAACCTTAGCAAGTCAACCACCAAGCATAAAACACCTACCATGAACAATACAGTGCACAGTTGAGCTTACCTATGAGTTTTTAGCATAGCGGGGAACTACTGCATGTATTCTGACACAAAAGTAAAAATATACAAATGTGTGAAAAGAGAAAACCTTGGGGAAAAAAACATCTTCCCAAGGGTTTTTGGAGAAAGTAACACTTGAGCTGGTTTTGAATGTTTGGTGAGATTTAGACATGCAGAGAGGAAAACATCTGCCTATATCTGTTCAGGCTGCTAGAACAAGATACCCCAGACCCTAAATATGAGTATGATTATCTTCCCTTAATAGTTAAAGAGGCTCAGTAAGTTTATATAAATGGCTGAAAACCTCAAAGTCATGAATAAAAAGAGGCTAGATTCATATTCAAGACAGCCTATTCTTTCTACTTAGCCCTATGCCTAGATAATGGGTGAAATGGGAGCTGGGAAGGGTCATGGTTCTCTAGGCTCAAGGTCAGATTTCTCTCACTCTTTCCTCTCTTATTGCTGGGTCTTGTCTCCTCTCCAAACCCCAGAGACACCACAGTTTTCATTGTGGCAGGTGGATTTTTTCCCTCTTTCCATTACTTTTTCACTGCTCCTTCCAGAACTAACTATGTGAGAGAAGGTTGTGCTTTGTAACTCAGAGAGAAGTCTCAACCCCTTTGAGCATAAAATAGCAGAGGTAACCTTCACAGTACAAGGGAAGGTCACACGAGGTGGACTCAGAGGTAGCATGTACTCTGTGGCTTCTCCCCAAGATCGCCACCATGGAGAAGGACGGGGAGTTTCTTAGTCAGCCCATCTAGGTCACCTCCAACTGTGTCGTATTAGACTAATTATTTAACCCCTCGCAGTTTCACTTTATTCATCTGTAACCACCCATTGCCACTGGTTGTCACAAAAAGATGTTTTCACAGTTGCTGGTCCTGAGGGACTTGGGTATTACATGTCCTGATGGAAACTGTACCTCTCCTCTCCATAAACTGGATTCTTTGGACAAACCCCTATTTCACCCCCCACTAAGCCTCCTGGGCATCACCCAGGTGGATCCCAAGGACCCTTTAGCCCACCTGGTCCACACAACTCCCACCCCTCACTACTGAGTTCAATGCAGTAGCCTCCCATTTTGCCCCTTCCTTCTACCAATTTATTCTCCACTCTGATTCCAGATGGATTTCTTTAAAAGTGCAAATCTATTCATGTCACTTGCCTACTTAAAATTCTATAGTCGCTTCCTCTTGCCCTCAGAATCAAGTTCAGACTCCTCCTGGGAGAGAATTACATGCCCAGGGCACTTTCCTTCCCCTTCCCCATCATTTCTTACTTTCCAGCCACAATGAACTTCTCTTGGTTCATTTAAGGGGCCACATTGTCTCCTGCCTTGGGCTCTCATGATGCTTTATTTTGTTCCTAGAATGTTAACACCCCCATCCATCCCCCACCCCACTCACTCACCATGCCTCACCTAGTTAACGCTTTCTTATCACTTAAATCTTGCCTGAGCCTCATCAAGCATTTTCATACCCTGTATGTCAAACTCACTCACCCATTTACAGGTGTCAAAGTCCCTTCTGCTTCTATGCTTGTAAAATTCAGTCCACTCAAAGTGACTGGTGCAGGGTCTGTCCTCACCACAGACTGTAAGCCCCACAGGAGCAGGGACCACATCTGACTTGCATCTCCCTATATCCCTACACAATGAGGACCAGAGACTAGACAACAATTTCATTCGTTCCTTTACTCACTCTTCAGGAACCACATCTAAACTCTAAGGACAAAATAAGACTCAGGGTGAAAGAGTAGAGAACAATATTTCGGGCAAATGGAAATCAGAAGAAAGGAGTAGCTGCAATCTTATTTGCAGATGTAAGTGGATTTATACCAACAAAAGTAAAGAAAGAAAGAGATGGACTCTATACACTGGTCAAGGGACAATACAAGAAGACATATCAATTCTAAATATATATGCATCAAACTTTAATGCTCCCAGATTTATAAAACCAGTCTGAACAATATGATATACTACAATACCATAATACTGAGGACTTTAACATCCCACTGACCGAACTGGACAGATCCTCTAAAGAGAAACTAAACCAAGCAACAAGGGACTTAAATGCAAACCTAGAACAATTAGGCTTAATAGACACAAACAGAGCATACCACCCCCAAACTATTGAGTATACATTCTTCTCACCAGCTTGTGGATCATACCCATTCATTCACTCACTCATTCCATTGTGTATCAGCTCTTTCCATTGTGGTGAGTGTGTGTTTCTCTCCCTTTTTCATCCCCTTTCTCTGCTACCTCCAGAGATTAATCTTTAAGAGAGGACTGTGCTTGGTAACTTTCAAAAGAACAAGACTCCCAAACTCTTTGAGCATAACATGTTTCAGAGGTTGATTTTTGCAGTGTAAGAGGTCAGGTGGTTTTTAGATTCTCTGCCCTGAAGCCTTGCCTCTCCTATCCTCTTACCCTGGGATATGAGGCCCTCATTCTGCCCTAGCAGTAGGATTAGATGGAGCAGAAAAGGACTGTCTACTAAAATATGAAGGAGAAATTTGAAGATAGGAGCAATATAATGAAAAGATGGTCAAGAGGTTGTGTGGAAGAAGAAAGAAAAAGGGAGAAATTATAAACAGATCCTGAGAGACTAAGACGAAACCTTCCCAACCTAAAATTGGACTAGATACATCAGCTGAACTTCTGCCACCCAGTGGATTCTGAATGATTTGAGGCATTTATTGCTTAAGCCTGAAATAAAGGACCTGACTGATGTTTGCCAAAATTGCCTGTATATGCTTGTAAATGCTGGATGGTTTTGTGAGCAGTCCTCTGCAGCTGACAGTGGTGGCTACCCACCAGTAACCACTTCCTCCTCCCCTAGGAAGAGACCAAAGCTGGGTGTGTTTCCCAGACTCCCTCACAAGCAGGGATGCATACCAAGTGCACAGGTAGGTTTAGGGAAATGGGATGTAGATGTGGAACTTCTGCTTCATCTCCAAGCCACTTGCCCTAGTGGTCTTCTACTTGCCTTGACTTGCCTTGGCTGCATCATAGAGGGAACATACAGACAAGGACAAAGCCCCAAGAAATGGTAAAGTAATAAAATAAAATAAAGGAGGTTTGCCCCATAAATGGATGCAGGAAGCTGAGTTAGCACCCCAGTCTTGATTGTCTGGGCACCTTGGGCACATTCAGTGAGAGTGCAATAAATTTTTGTCTTCCTTAATTCATGGTATTTTGAGGGCTTCATTATAGAAGGTTAGCCTTTACCAAATTAATAGAAGGGGGCTTTTTTTCTCTGTCAGAGATATAGATCTAGGTTTTCAAATGTTGGATTTGTGAGATACCAAAGAGTTTCCAGAATGTGTGTTGTCTTGTAATGCCATACAGCAATTCTAACAGTGCTCCCTTGGGACTTCTTTGGCCAGGTAAGGCAATGCACTTTAAATGCTACACACCTTGAATTCCAATGCATTTTGAAAATTTCCTGTGAAAATATATGCAAACCTTTTATCTATTTCTCTATATAGCTCAGTTGATATGTAAATGCCATTTAAGGCTCAGCTCACATACAGCCTTCTCCAAGAAGACTTCCCTGAACTCTTCCCATAGCTCCAATCAGTCTCTTTTCTCTCAGGTGTCCCGTGTGGCAGTTAAGTCTCTTCTACTGAGAGTGGTGTCATAGTATCTGTGTACAACTTCTCTCTCTTGTCAGATTCCAGGCTACATCACCACTTTGCATCATTACTCACTCATTTATTGAGTACCTATTATGTGCCATGTACTATGCTGGGTGCTAGGGATAGAGAGATGAAGGAGACACAGCACTCATCCCCAGAGTCTGATAGAGAGAAAGGGACACAAAGGTGAAAATGACAATACATTTTTGTATTGCCACATGTCGTGTGGCAAGTGCTACTGCAGAATCATGAATTGAGACAGACAACTCCAGAGTTTGGTCTACAACTTATCAAATTGTTCACATTAAATATGTGCAGTTCATAGTACCAATTATACCAATATAGCTGTTTTTTAAAAAAAAGGAATCCCTGGGGATAAAGCTGAATAGAGGGCCACCAGAGAGTTCACGGCCTTGCTCCTGTCTCCAGGGGACTGTCACTGTGCCTGAAAAAGCTTTACACACAGCTGGCTCACAACGGGCATGAGCAGATCCTGTGTGGGTGGACCTAGACTCTCTGTTATTTGAGCCTCTTCCTGATGCTTATTAAGATTTTTAAATAAGAGAACTTCTTGTGAAATGTCTTCAATCTAAAAGCAAGTTCTTTCAATTGTGGGGTCAGAGACAACCAAAGGCCCACAAAACAAACTCAAACCTAGGAATTTGATTAAAATATAACAAAGAAAGCCACCAGTTATGGAGAGACATGAAGACAATGGAGCCTAATTATATATTTAATTACCTTATTTACTGATTTACATAGCCATTTTGGTGAAATACAGGCTTTCAAGCAGAATGTCGTAACTGCACGTGAATCTAGCACAGGGAACTATGGACAGTAGGGACCCAACTTGTTGAATCCAAATTGACTTTTGTAAGAGCCCACTCCTCAAGCTCCCATCCAAATGTGATGCATCCTGTATTTTTTGAGCTCAAGGCTCAGGCTTTGCCTCAGGCTACAGAGAGAACAAGGTTAATTAGGAACAGCCAAAATTCCCATAATGACAGGATTCAGGACCTTTAAAGACAAGTCCTTGGAGTTCATATACTCCAACGTTCCATGGAAGCATCAATAGGAGCCTTTCAGGTGCACAGTGACTAGGGCAGAGCTGGCTATAGAGGGAGAGACACCTAATCAGTGTAGAATATTTACCTGGATTTTAAGGTAAGAGCAAATCAAGAAGCAATTGAAGTTTCTGAATCAAATGTCCCCTGCATTCTGCATTCTGTCTCCCAATTCCACATTCTCTTTTCATGCAGGTTTGGCAACAAAAGAATACACAGGACATTGATAATAATCACTGGAGTAACTTGAAAGGAGTCTCCCCAGAAGGGGCTGGAATTCAGGCTGCACAAAAGCTGCCCCTATCCTGCCAAGATTACTCATCAGATCAACAGCTCCATTAGCAAGCATGTCCTGAAGCAAGCTGCCCACCACAGAGCCCACGCTCCACCTGTCTCAAATGGCCCCATATAGAATCCTGAGAATGAAGATCTAGAAAAGGGGGGTGGTTACCAGCCTGGGCCAGGGCAGGGGGGGCCGACAGGCAGCCAGCAGACTACATATTACTGCAGCTGGGCCATGCCAAGGAATTCTCAAAGGCAAAGGAAGAATCGACCCTCCATTGTGGCCTCTGTGGACATCAGCTCTAGCCCTGCAATAAGAGCTACCCTGACTCATGTCCCCAGCACCATGGATTGGTGAGAACCAGCAGAGTGATGAGGCATGTGAGGCGGTGCTAGGAGCAGCTGTGTAGCACAGCAGTGTCGGACAGGACAAGGCTGAAGGGGTTAGCTATTGTCCATGCTAAGTAGCTGCAACTTTCTCCTGGAAATAGAGAGCCATAGATGGATTTAAACCATGACAGTTCCCTGGTTGCAGATGGTGTCTCCAAAGACTGTGTGGAGAATGAGTTAGCACAGAGGTTCCCAGAGGGTTCAGGGACACCTGAAGACTTCATAGAAATGCACTTTCTTGGGCCCTATCTTAGATCTAATGAATTACAATCTGTTGGGAACCAAGAAATCAGTGTTTGGGGTTTTCTTTATAATTTTTAAAATATTGGGGGGTACAAGTGTTCTTGTTACGTGGTGAATTGTGTAATGCTAAAGTCAGGGCTTTTGGTGTGCCCATCGCTAGAGTAGTGTACATTGTCCCAACAGGTCAGTTTTCATCCCACACCCCCCACCCCACTCTCTTCCCTTCTTGGTTTCCCTCCGTGTCCTTCACATCTCTCTGTGCCTGTGAGTGCCAGGAAGACCTACATGTGGGCAGTGGCAGTCTTGAGAGGGTGAATGTGGCCTCTGGGGAGGCTAGAGGAGCAACCCCGGGTGACACAGCTGTGACAGAAGAGGCTCCAAGAAGTCCCTGGTCCAGTTGGAAGGAGGTGCCATTTGCCAAGACTGGAAACACCAAAGATGGGGGGAGAGAAGCAGATTTGTGGGGAGTGGTGTGCAAGGTCCTCCCCTTGGCTTCCTTCCCTTCCTGCAGCTACCTAGGCTCGCCATCAGTTCTAGATGACTAGCAGGGAGCATGAACTTAGGACCCAGTGTCGGGGCAAGTGGCCACCCCAGACAGGCTTTGGTCAGCTGACCCGCAGAGACAAGCCTACCCTAGAGATAAAATCTGGGAGCTGCCTGCCTGGTGTCAAATACAGCTTATAGGAGGATGTGGATTTGGTCTGAGCTCCTGCAGTAGGCCCCAAAAACCAAACCAAAATGGAGTCACTCCTGTCAAAGGCCCACATCCACCAAGCTGACACTAAATGCTTTATATGACCTGAGAAATCAGGAGAAGCAGTAGTAGGCAAATCCCTAAATAGGCCAGTTTTAGCCCGCATGATGCTGAAGTCTGCTTTAACCTTCACAGGGAAAGTACTTTGAATGAACCAATCCACTTTTTACTCCTTCTTTCTGTTTTCTTCAGCCCCCTCCCGTCTATAAATACCCACGACCCACGTTGCAAAGCCAAGATCTCAAACCTCTTCTGGTTCCGAGGGTTGCCAGAGTTATGAATCACTCTTCACTCAAACTCTGTTAAACTGATTTTGTCTTGAGATTTTCTTTCATCGCGGGTCTCATGACTTCTTCTACCATTAAGCAGCTGGGTGACCTTTGCCAGCTACTCAGCCTCCATTTCCTTATCTGTAAAATGGGATGGTAATAGTAAGACGCATGTTTTAGGATTGTGGTGAGAACGAAATGGGTCAGTATGTGCAAGGCAGTACTCCTAGAAGGTATTAGCTACTTTTATTCCTATTATCATTTCTATAATCCATAGAAGTAAAGAGATTTGAGGAAACAAACAGGTCTTCTGTGACAGGCAGGCTGTGTAACTCTGGTCCCAGTGGGAATTCCGGGCCTTGCTTCCACCAGGTGCTGCCCCTTCCTTCCTAGATAACGCTCCCCGTCTCTGCTTCCCACTGCCTCCCCCTCAACAGTCTTCTCAGCTGGAATCACCTTGAGTACCACACAGGACTGTAGGACATTTAAACAAATCTTTAAGAAGTGAAAAAGATCTCTAAACCGTCTATTTGCTGAACACGTCCTGGGCACTAGGCCTGCAAGACAGAGCCGCTGCCCCCCAGGAGCGTTCTGGCTGGAGGGCCAAACATGGATGCAAAAACCAAGAACAGCTAGGAAGGGGGTAGACAGAGCAGCAAGAGGGGCCCAAGAAGAAGGCATTTACGTCTCCCTAGAACCTCCCACCCCGCAAGCCGCTCCCCAATTTGTGTTTTCACCCTGGAATCATCAGAGCATGAGAAACCAGCTACTGGGACAGGAAATGCCAGGATAGTACCACTCTTTTTCTCCCTCCCCCTAAATGTCCCATCTTTCCTAATCTGGGTTTTGGAAGCAGAGCCTGCTGGCAGGAACAGAGAGAGCACCATCCAAGCTCTGAACAGGCAGTTCTCCCAGAGGAAGCTGGGGAACAGCAAATATCTGCCCCAACCAGGACAACCTGGGGTAGGGCTGGAGCCTGAGTCCCAGCGCCTGGGACTGATTAAAAAACTTCCCACTTGCAGCCGTGGTCAGTTGGATAGATGGATAGACTGAAACAGGATCCCGGAATGGGCTCTGGGAACTAAACAGAAAGAAAAAGGGCAGAATCCCCAGAAAGACTGTGGCGAGAGGAAGAGAAATACCGAGAAGAAGAGAAAAAAGATCTGAACTGGGAAAACTTCAGAGGAAGAAGGAGAGCGCAAATGATGGAGAGATCTCATAACTTCTTTTTCAGCTGGTCCAAGGGAGCAAAGAAATTAGATCATGAAAATTGGAACGAGAAGCTAAGAAAAGGGTCGGCAGAAGATAGTGTGTACTGGTGACCCCACTGCAGGCTTAGAAGTAGATGATGAGTCTCCCAAACATAGCACAGAAGTGAAGGGACCCACTGATTAGGAACAAATGTGCTCTGTGATCCCTGCAGGGCAAACAGCTTTATTTTTTTTTCCAGACTCTGAAAAAGGATTCCCTTTCACCACTGTTCCCATCATCATCACAAGGCTCATTCGTTGCACAGAAAGGCTGTTTTTACTGAGACCTATCTGGGCAAGGCAGAGTCTTCAATAGCATCTCATAAGAGCACAAGCTCTTTATGTGGGAGAAATAATGAAACACCTTATTGGCGAAACAAACATCAAAGTGCAAAAGCATTGCTCAGATAAAAAAAAAAAGAAATTATTTCCTTCTGCACCCAGCCTATAAGCACAAGTCCCTTCCAAATGGGGATGTTTGGATTTGGGGGAATTTTTTTTTTTTTTTTTTTGTTCCTAGACAGAGTTTCATAAAGATACAAGACAGTTGCTGCATTTCAAAGGAAACATATGTTCCTGTTTTTAATGTAGAGTAGATAGTGATTATATCCTCAGATTATCACAAGGGGCTCTTATCCTTCATTCTACTCATTTGAAAATATAAAGTTTATGTTTTATCAAAAAGGTAATAAATGAACATTATAGAAAATAAAAATAGAAGAAAAAAGGAACGAATCCTAGTCCTACAACTCAAAGAAAATCACTTATATCTTATTATAATTCTTCCCAGTCTTTTTGTCCCTATATATGTACTGTTCCATATTAAATTTCCTTTCTGAAAAATCAGTAACAATGGTAGAGCTTCTTGGAATTTTTTTAAAGGGACATAGTAAACGTACACTATTTCCAACTGCCCAGCAGCTCCTTCAACTTCCTTTGGTAATTGTGGCCCTACAATCTTCGAGGTGTTGTTTGTTTGTTAATATGCTTAGTGAGAAGGCCTCTTGGAATGTCTTGTGTTCCCCTAATCCTGGAAAGATAAGTAAAGCCAATCAGATGCTTCCTTGCTAGAATCTGAACCTCGAATAAAGTGACAAAAAGAAAAGAAAATGAACATTTGAAGCTTATACGTCCCAATGCAATTTTCACACAATACTGTTGCCTTGTTCCTGCCACCTCTATACCCCACTGTCCTCCAGAAATGCCTTAGTTCCTGAGACACTTTCTCCAAATTTTCATGCATTCTGTTGGCTCTTCCAATAAATTTCTTTCTTGCTCAAGGCAAGAAAAGTTCATTTCTGTTGCTTACAACCACAGAATCCTGAATGAAAATGTGGTTAAAATGAGCACAGGGATGGTAAGAGACATTATATTATGTGAACAAAATAATAAGGGACTACATTCTAAAAACTATTGTTTAATTACTTGTGGGACAAAATATCATCAGTTGAGTCTCTACCAGAAATGCCATAAAACACAGGATAGTCCTATCTAATGCCTCAGTTTGATTTATCAGTATGAATAAGAACATGCATCCTGGCCAAAAGGCCTGGGTTAAATCTCACACTAGCCCCATGACTTCAAGCAGGTTGCTGAACCCCTCTTGTGCCACCGTTTCTTCATCTTTAAGAATATGGAAACTATAATAGAGTCAAAATCAACAGCTAAATGACAAAACACACATAAAGATTTTAAACAGAAATCCTTCAGTATAATGCTAGTTACAGTCAGTGTTATTCTTCTGCAAGAATTTGCTTTTCAGAATCAAGGTGATTGAAGAAAATCATAGACTTCTAGTTGGGTTTTATTTCTATCACTTAATTTGACAATCTTTCCCTTTTAATGGGAACAGTAGTTTTCAGTTAAAACATTCCAGAAAGTTAAGATAGTTGGGGGTTAATATCACTATTTTGTTTTCTATTCCTTTTGGATTCCTGTTTTCTTTGGATGTAGTAAGTGTTCCAATTCCTTCCCTCAATATGTAGGTAGATGGATTAAATGGATGGATGGATGATTGATAGATAGACAGATAGTCACCTTTCTTTCAGTAGTTACTCTAAAGATGACAATATGCATCCTTGACTTAATTTAGGTCAAATATAAATACGCATTTTACCAGTAGGCCATTCAAGGAACTTAGAATCCTTTGATTTTTCATTCCTTTTACCCCCAATGCACCTCATGTGCTATTATTAATGTACATTTGAGGCTCCCATAACATCATTCTGCTCCAAGGAAAATTTGCTTTTGTTTCTATCAGAAAGGTAGGCTGAAAATCCAATCACAGATTTTCTTTTTCTTTTCTCTTCTTTTTTTATTTTGTTTTGTTTTGTTTAGCAGGCCCAGGCCAGGTTTGAACCCACCAGCCCTGGTGCATGTGGCTGGCGCCCCAACCACTGAGCTATGGGCACCCAGCCCAATCCGGGATTTTCTGAGATTTAGATGATTCGGAGCTGGGCTTCAGTCTTTGTGAGGCTGGTTGATTTCAGTCCTTTACACACTCAAAGGGCTTCTCAGCCTCATCACTATTCACATTTTGGACCACAAACTTCTTCTAGTCTGGGAGCTGCTGTCTTATGCATGGCTGGATGTTCAGCAGCTTCCCTGGCTTCTACCCATGAGATGCCAGTAGCACATCTTCAATTGTGGCAACCAAAAGTATTCCCAGACTCATCAAATGTCCTTTAAAAGAGCAAGAGTGTCCCCACTGAAAACTACTGCCCTAGGGTGTGGCCCTACACGATCCTAACCCCTGACACCATCAAAACTCCACTCACTTCTCATCCCCTTTGTTGCTACTTTGCAATGAGGGGGAAAGCTGTTCCCATAGACAGCTCACCTCTTGCGGTTCCCTTCTCTCATTGGTCTTAGACCCCCCCCCCCAGATTCTCCCTCCTTTGTTAACCTGGTCAGTGCCTTCCCACAAATATGAGTCCATTTGCTTTTCTAGTTTTCAACAGAAACATTGATCTGAAATGACCTAGCTCATCATTGCAGAACTCAAGAATAACAATCATTTGGAAGCAAAATTTTCAATCATCTCTGTGGAATACAGACAGAGGACTGAATGTTCTCTGCAGAGTTTTTCAGTGCAGGGTGCAAAGAAGGAACAGGTTACAGAAAATCATAGGCCTGTGCTTGGAGGAGTTTGGACTGAATCGTTCCTTGTTTGGGGCAGAGCCCTGGGCATAGAGGGATGTTCAGCAGCATTCTTGGCCTCTGATGGAATAATATAAACACCACGGGTCCTTAGTGGAATTTACACTCAAGAAAGTATACAAATACAAGCACATTTTAAGAGCCAAAAAGAAAGACTTCAATTGAACTACAAAGTACTTAACATATCTCAAGAAAAAAAATGTAATAGAAAACTGTGGCAGGAGATATTTATTACAAGCTAAATTGAATTCCCTACTTCTTACAAGCTGTGTGACCTTGGCCAAGTCGAGGCTCAGGGTCTTCTGCAAAATGAGACTGTGGGATTAGATGATCCATCACCACCATCACTCCCAGCCCTGACAGACAAGAAGTCTATCAGAAAACGGGTTTGTGATCGTTTAGAACACTACCTGCAGCCAGAGGGAAGCAGCGTGTTTATGAAGAAATCAGTCAAATCTGATCGACCTGCTCCCATTTCGAGTGATGTTCCCAGGTGGGAAAGGAAAAGAAACTCATCAGATGTGGGGTGTCTGGTTTCCAGATCATCTGACAAGATGCAGCAGAACGTCCTGGGGAAACAAGAGATGCGTGCCCGGGAACAGACAGCGCGAGTAGTTTGTAGCTCATTGATTCCAAGAAGAGAATTCTGATGGGCAGGCGGATACAGACGGGCAAGGGCCGTCTCTGGGGTTACTGCTCCGTGGAACAGCAGCCTCTCCGGATTTGGATGCCAGCGAGAATGCATTTCATTAAAAGCATGTGTTTTGCAAAAATAGGATAAAACAGGTGAACTCCAAATCACGTTTCTGCCCACTGTCCAGCAAGGGCCACTGTCTCCCGTACAGGAAGGACTGTGGGAGCTGTTTCTTCCTTCCTATCTGCCTGAGTCAGCCACCCTACAGGCGGCTTCACTGCAGTGCCCAGGGGACCCTCTGAGTCCTGAAGCTGCTGCCCTCTCTTTCTTGGTCACTTCCCCACACACGACACCCCTTTGCCTTTTGTTCACCAAAGTACCAGTAACTAACAAGACAATGTGGGCCGCAGGTTTCTACTGAAGGTTTGGGAGCAGCGGACGGTATTGACAGCAGCGAGCAGAAAACAGCTTCAAACTAAAATTCAGACACCAGACCCCTGGGAATATAGTTTCCACGTGCTGCCGCAGAGAACGCCCGAGCAGCTTTGTTGTCTCGGCAGCCTGCAAAGTCCACTGTGTCCCTCCCTCTCGGCCTCCCTAAGCTCCGGGCCCTGGCCTTTCTTGCTTGTCATTGGATACTCAAAATTCCACCCTGTTTTGCTGCACCAATAATGCACGGTGGGCTCTGCTGACCTCCCCTCTACCATCCAATTTTTTGGCCAGTGTGGGCAGGGAAGAAGGAGCAAGAGGGGGCTGCTGCTATGCAACTAGACGTCCAACCATGGGGTTTTCCTAAAATATAGATGCCCCAACCCAAGGGGAAAATGTTGCCTTTATTTTTAAACGGTGGAATCTGAAAGGTCTTATCTAACTCTGAGATTCTATGATTCCGGGTTTTTACTAGAGCTGTTTTCAAATGGCTACATGTTAAGAAACAATGAAAACCAGTTTCACTCGGCCCCGGAAGGGAGGAGTAAGGCTCTCAAGTTGTGAGAACCAGAGGTCCCTAGAAGACAGTGCTGACCGTGTGCGTTTGTACAGCCTGAAAACACTCTCATCCCCATCCAATAAACAGAAGCTGAAAATCCAGAAGTCTGCAGCAGTGACAGAGGATGAAAGGGAGTCACAATGAGTTGGAGTAGGACAAAGAAAAGACAAGGACCAGGGTGCAGCCTGAAAGAGCGAGGACTGCGTGGGACTCAGGGTTCGGAGCCCCAAATGCCACCCTCCCGTCCCCCTCCCGCTTTGGAGCTGGGGGTGGGGCTGAGAGCACTTGGGCAGATACTCGCCGGCTCCGAGTGCTTCTGCAGGAAAGTGGGGGAGAGCAAGCAGATGGCTCTGAGAAGTGGGGGAGAGCCTGACGTCAAGTTCACGCGCAGAATGGTGTTTCCGAGTCCCTTCTCCCCGGGTCCCCGGGCCGCAGATCCACCACCGGAGGCCACGCCCCTCTTTGGCGCCTCTTCCCCACCCCCACCCCCTCACCCCGGACCGCAGCGATCTTCTAATAATCATAACTGCTGTCCAGTTGAACGTGGTGACCCGGCCTCCTCAGAGACCTGGGAAATCAGCAATGAAATATCAAGAAGGTTCTGAACTTCGTGGGGATTCCATTCCCGAAAAGAGAACAACAAAGACACTAAGTGGCCGAGATGAGAATAGCCCCTGGAGGGAAGCCTGGGCGGGACTGTGAGCCTGACCAGGCAACTCCGAAGCTCCGCCCTGCGCCCCGGGCCTGTGCACCTGCGATGCCCGGCGGAGAGCCCAGGCCCTGGCCCCTCTGCCCTGCGCACATTGGTGTCCCTGGTCGGGAGCCTTCACTCCTGGCTGTCTTTATCTGAGCCTGGTTCTAAGGGCCTCTGCGGGCATCCGCGCCAAGTCCTGCCTGAGGATGGAGAGAAGGGACCCTTGGAGAGTTGTTCCCTCTCTGACTCAGGACTGGGCGTTTTCCACCCCTCCCCTCGCCACTTCCCCTGCGCAATCCCACAGTCCAGAAGACTGCTCCTTCCATAACGAGCCCCCCACATCTGCTCTGACCCCTCCCCCACCCCCCACCCTTTGTGCGACCCTTCCTGCAGCCCCTCCCCCTGGGACGGTGGTCCCACTGCCCTGACAGCCAGGAGCCAGGCGGGTGACTCCTGCACCTGGTGTCTCAGCTTTAATCCGTGACTCCTACCCCTGGTGGTTCAGCTTTCTCTCCAGCTCAGCAAAGCTCCTGACCAAAAAAAAAATTTTTTTTTTGACTAAAAATAGTCACATAGAATATAAGAAGATATCCAGTGGAATTTTTGGTGTTGTCTTAGGATTTGGGCTAAAGCCCAAAGCTGAGAACAAGAGCTGATAAATAAAACCCTCCCAGCCCACCCCCAGTAAATTGGAACAAAAATTAAAGGAGTAATCCACCCACTCACGACTTCCAAATCGGCAGCCAAAACCAGTTCACCTCTGACCCCCCATCAGACAGAGGGAGGGAGGGGACTCCAGGCAGAAGGGGAGGGGGTTCTTTGTCACTAGTGCCACCAGGGGACCTGAGCAGAGGGCGACAAGAGACTTCTTAAGAGAGCTTCCTCGTCTCCCAGGGCACAGGGAGCAGAGAATGGGTCCAAAGGCCAGAGGCTGGCCGCAGGCCCACTGATGGGGGGCCGAGGGAGGGTTGTCCCTCCTTCCCAGCGGCGGTCCCCGCAGTCACAAGGCAAGGCGCCTAATGTTCCCAGTGCGCAGAATGGACACGGTGCAAAGCCCGGGGCCTGAGTCCTCTGAAGAGGTGCCCAGGGAGAGAGAGACGAGAGGGCCAAGGTTCACGGCACACGGGGACCCTCCTGTGGGTGGGGTCTCTCGTGGGGGTCTTCCCTCCAAGGAAGGACCAGTGATTGTGGAACCGCCTTGACAGCCAAGAGGGAACGGCAAACAGTACCACCCACCTAGAAAGATCTTCTTGCCCCCTCATCCCTTCTCTTCAGCCTGACTCTGAAAATGCCAGAAGCCCAGTAGGGAGCCAGGGGAAAGGAGGAGGCAGAAGGATGGAAGCGAGACCTCAGTGTTGCCAGGACTGCGGGTCAATAAAATCTAAGTCAACCTTAAACCCAGAGGCCCACCTTAAACTGGAAAAGGAACGAAAATTTGACATTGACTTGGGCTCAACTATTTAATATCTAAAAACAAGATGATTCCAATACCCCCAAATTATCGTAAAAGCCATGGGATTTGCTTGCAATGTTATTTTTGGCAAATCCTTCCCAAGCAGGCTTGAAGCTGTGGTGGGGGAAGAAATAGAGTTATTTCCTTATCGTATCTTACCAAATATAGCTTGTTTAAATGCCAGTTATAGAGGCAAAAAAGAAGCTGAGAAGGAGACAAGCAGAGATGAAATCTACTTTTGAAATTGCCACCCGGGAAGGCTGGAGAGACGACAACAGAGAGACAGGAGTCATCTCTGTGAAGAAAGCTTTATTACAGGCTGCGGGAAGATTCGTGCAAAGGTCCTGTGGCAGGAAAGGGGAAATGGTGGAGGTGCAAGGTCTGGAACAGACCAGAGCTCAGGAGGCGAGGTTGGAATCGGACTGCACGAGCTGACGGGCTCCGCGGTGGAGGGTCTGGTTTGATTCTCTGCACATTCCACAGTGTAACCTGCAAATTAACATTGTCCCATAGTCCAATGTGTGTTAAAGATGGCTGTTACCATTGTTTTGAGAGCGCATTGGTAGGAGAAGTAATACAGGAGGCCCATTAGGAGAACACAATGCACTTCTTAGAAACGGCACAATAAATTCTCAATGGTTGCTTTTTTTTTTTTTTTAAATAAGCACTATCTATTTATGTATATCAAAGAGCACAAGGGTTTTCTTTAAAAAGTAAACATAATAATAACAGTATTTAGCTCTGGATAGTGGGAATGTGATTCTTTTTCTTTTCTTTTTTTTGGGGGGGGGTAGGGTGGGGAGAAACCAGAAAGACTGGTGGGCATGGGTGCTTCAGCCTCCCTAGGAATAAGCAATCTACTAGAATTTAAACAAAGAAACAAAAGCAGAAAAGACGCTCTTTATTGAAGAATAGGCGTTCACTGGGAGAGCGTCATGATGCATGATATATACAGATCTATACAGATACACACACAGGAAGCAGCTCAGAGCTGCATTCACCTCCTAGTTTGATAATTCCCTCACTTCCTCTCCCTCTCTATCCACACAGTTTCTAACATCCCCTTTAAAGAATTTCAGCACGTAAATGTACTTGTTGGTTGGTTGTGAGCCACCTCAAATCCACTTTAAAGACTTCTTTGCACAACGTGCCGCAGAGAAGAATGAAATTTTTTTAAAACTGCTTTTTTGTTTTGAAGACAAACAAAAAATATATACTACCAACTATCAAAAATGTTTTCGTTATTTTTCTCACCAACTATTACACTGGCCCCTTCCCTCTGGCCTGAACCTTGGAGACAGCTAACAACCTCCCCAAGACCTTCGACCAGCCCCTTTCCCAAAATTGGCAAACACCTCCCATGTTTGAGACAACTTCCAGGGAAGCCACTTTTATGCATTTAGCCTTATTTGAATATCTAATGCCCTGTTGAGCTCTTATTCTGTGTGGGGCTCCACGCTGAGCACTTTACATATATTAGAATAACCCATCATCACAAAGCTCTTTAAGGCAACAACTATTATTATATATCCTATTTTATAGCTACCACAGCTGAAGCATGGAGAGCTTCTGTGACATATCCAAAGTCACCTAGATGGCCAGTGGTGTCACTAATGTTTGTACTCTAAATCTATCTGCCTCTGATGATAAACTTCTGGGTCTTAGACCTTGGTGCCCACCACACTTCTACCCCTGGCCTATAAGAGGCAATGGTTGCTGCAACCTCCCTGGCTCATGTGCTGTTTTGCTTGTCATGGTCACTGATTTGTCTTGGCCACTTTTCTTCTCCGGTTCCCTATGAGAAATCTCAGGCCTAACTCGGGGCCCTAACCCAGCCACTCTGTCGTCCTATACAGAGCAATGTGATGGAGACAGACCCCAGGGTGCTGGTTTACAGGAGCTGGTCACGTGCACTGCCTCTCTGCTGTGCATTCAGTGATGTCCTGTTGCTAGCTTGACATCAGCCATGTTGGGAATATTTACACCATCAAAATTGGCAAACACCACAAGTAGCTTTTGGGGGGGGAGCCACATTCACAAGCACACATCTGGGCCAGACAATAGGATAATAGCAAAGTCATCTCTTCAATAGTCTCTTCTCATAGCCCTGGAAAAACAAGCCCTTCCTAAAACCCGGAAACTCTAAATAAGTCCAGCTGAAATTGCACGTGGAGGAACCAGTTCTCCTTGCCCAGAATGCAAATATGCTTCCTCCGCTTGGGCATTAAGGGAAACAAGCTAGAAACTTTTTCATGCTTCCTACATTCTGTTGAGCTTGCAGTCCTGCTGGAAGGAGGGAGCCGATCTCAGGTGCTGAACATCAAATTGCTTATTGGAACAGCTGCCGCTTTCAGCTGAGTAAGCAGGACATTGGGGGTGAAGCTTTCTTGGCATGGTGCTGCAGCCAGTTAAAAATTACTATTAGGAACAGAAAATATGAAGCGAAGGGGAAACCATCTCATGGTCTGATAACGAGCCACAAGCCTCCTTTGCACCTTAAAACACAGAGTAGGGTCGGGGAACGGATGTGAACACTGAAATAACAAGAACCTGCCTCCGGGTCTCACCTCTACCACTCGCTACGTGCTCGGATGGGAAGGATGGGAAGGTGGAGAGAAAGAAAAGGGATGATGAATGTAAGGGAGCGACCTCAGACTGGAGAAAAGACTTTTCACCATGACAGAAACACAGTGATGATTCTAGCATGTTCACTTGCTTATCCAGTATCCCCCAGGTACCTTCTATGAGAAACACTAGATACAGTTGTGAACAGTAAAGATATAGCTCCTCATGGAGTTTACAACCCAACAAAGAACAGAAACATTAGACATTTAGTATTAATGGTTTGATATTTGTCATGGTAAACTAAAGGAGCCACAGGAAATATACCAAGGCACAATTGTCACTGACATGATCTGGGGACCAGAGAATAAAGTCCCTCCATAGAGCCCTGGGTACAGACTGAAAGGCAAAGTGGCTAGCAAGGCAAACAGCCAAGTTAACAGCACGGCTGGCCTTGGAGGCTCCAGACCCTTCTTTGGAAGCCAAATGCCTGTGTTCACATCCTAGCTCTACCACAGAGAAGCTAAGCAAGTAATTTAACCTCACTGAGTTCAGTACTTTCATCATATAAAAGACCAGTAGTAACACTTACCTGCCAGGTTCAGTATTTGAATTAAATTAGCGTGGGGTGTAGGACTCAGCATGATGGATGATTTAGAGGACATGCTCATTAAATGACAGCCATATAGAAATATTAATTAACAAAAATTGTATTCAAAAATTAAGACTCTCTTAAACCACACTCATTGACCACTTAGCAAGGATCAAAACACCTGTCAGCAGAAATATTTAATGAGGCTTAGTGGTCCTGTCTGGTAAGATGACTTGAGAGTTTGCACAGCAAGAGGTTTTGAAAGTGCTTACATTCATCATATCCAGAGCAGTCAGCATTTGTTCCCAGCAGTAGTGAGGACACTTGCTGTCCTTTCCAACATCTCTTGACTTGTTTTACCCAACATGTAGTTCCCACTTGCACTGACTCTAACTCTCCCCACATATCATCCTTGGTGAATTTCCATTTCATTGTTTTTTTTCATTAAGTAGCAAAGAGGATAATGTGATGTACTTTACCGTTGTAAAATCTTTCTTTCAAACAAATTCATGATGCAGAAAAAAAATCCATTGTCTGTGACACGTGCCAACTTGGCATTAGGGAAGATACAGTCATTATAAAGACTTACACATGCCTGAAAATTTGAGTGGAATAGATTGATTCAGTTGCTACCAATAACTTCCCTGAAATGGGCTTGTTTCCATCCCTGTAGTGATGTATGTGAATTCTAACTGTCTGCAATACTTCTTCCCCGTAAGCTGTGTTTGCAGCTGGGAGTTAGGCTGTGATGCTAGTCTCCTTTGTACTTTCACTCACCTTTAGCATAAATTATCAAAGAAGGCAGCAAAATGCAAATTTATAGGGTCTCCCCACTGTAGTTTAACACGACAGGTCATAATGGCTTTGTGCCTTGGCCAAACTGCCAGGGCGCTGTTTTCACGTATTAGTGTGACATGACTTGGCGAGTCATAATAAGTATGACAAGATAAAGGGAATTAGTTAAAACTTAATTAAAACCACATGGATAACAGGTAGAACACTGTATGTTTAGTATCTTGAAGTCTCTGTTGCTGGATTGGCAAAAAAAAGGGGGGGAGGAAGAGGATGCTTTATAGCAAACACAAGCACCCCAATTAATAAAGAGTATTTCACTCTAGTCTAAAATGATCAGATCAAAATCAGAATCCAAAGGAAATGAAATTGATGATTCTGATTCCTGCCCCACCCAGGACACAGTGAGAGGTCAAGAGTAAAGTTCTCATCAGCTCGGAGACTGCAAGGCTAAGTCAGGAGGGACTACATCTCAACATGCTTAAGAGTCATCTTGGGGCACTTATAAAGTTGATTCTTACTATCCAATCCCAGACATTCTGATTTGAGGAGTTTTGTGTGGCCAGCCTGAAATTTTCATTACTAGCCCATTTCAGTGTTAAAGTGATTTCTAGGAAAAACATTTTTAGTTACAATAGACAATTAGGAGAGATACTTTGAGATTATGTAAATATCCTACTCTTTATTAAGAGTTTACTCCCTAGTTTCAATAGCCATTATAATCCACACCTGAGTCAATTATGACTCTCCCAGTTACAAAATGGTGATTTTCCAACTCTTACACTTATTGGTTGGCATATGTTATTTCTTTCTTCTGCATTTATTAGTTGGGATATATTATTTCTTCTCTGATCCTTTCTACATTTACTAGAGAGGATTCTATTATAAGGAAGTACTCTCTCGTTGACTGAGAATGAGCATTACTCTATTCAATGGGTGATTGATCCACTATCATGATTCATTTTTTTAATTTTTATTTTTATTAAATCATAGCTGTGTACATTAGTGCAATCATGGGGTACAGTGTATGGGCTTCATATACAATCTGAAATATTTTCATACAACTGTTCAACATAACGCTCATGGGATTTTCTCATTTATTGTGTGAAAACATTTGTGTTCTGCATTTAGTAGGTTTCACCTGTCCCTTCCAAGATGCACCCTAAGTGTGATCCTACCAATTACCCTGTCTCACTTTATCGCCCTCGGTAGAGTGTTGTGGCATCACAGCTCACAGCAACCTCCAACTCCTGGGCTTAGGCGATTCTCTTGCCTCAGCCTCCCCATTAGCTGGGACTACAGGCGCCTGCCATGACGCCCAGCTATTTTTCTGGTTTTTGGCAGTTC